>LBNU01033022.1:50892-65448 GCA_014162995.1 Artemisia annua
ATTTAAGCACAATGTACAATAGCTGCAACCAATTTTCAGATTTACAACAAAATAAGCATAGTGTACAACAAAATAAGCATGATTTAATTTTCAAACTTACAACATTAATGCTATTAAAGTGGTCAATGTTATTAATGACTATAATGACTACTACTTACAAGAAAAAAAAACATAGTGTACAATACTTTAATGCACATAATTTTCAGACGTACAAGACAAGAAGCAAGTGTACAACAAAACATTACATTAATGCCATTTAATGTAGTCAATTATTTAACTGGTCAATAAATACAATTAATACAGTTATTAAAACACCCCTTAAATAAGAAATACAAATTACCAAGCATATTGTACAACCAAATTAAACATAATTCCTGCATTAAATTTAACTACTACAAATAATAAAGCACATTATACAAATATTCAAGCCCAAACGGGCAACGGGTCAAATGGGCTTAAGCCCGAATGGGCGCGGACCAAATGGGCTCGAGCCCGAACAGGCACGGGCCAACGGGTTCGAGCCCGAACGGGCACGGGCTATACGAAATTCTTGATATCCGTAAATTTATTGTTAAAAAGAACATAATAAAATAAAATACATTATTCATCGAAAAGTTTTATTTCAGGGTACCCGCCGCTGCAACGCGCGGTACCCTGCTAGTATATTGTAATTGTCAGTTAATGAATGAGCAAGCCAATTATATTCCTAATATGGTATCTAGAGCAAATACGATCCTTTCTTAATTCCCATCTAAATCTAACTTTCTTTTCTCTCTTCCCCTCTGCTTTAACTGAAATCTTAGTATAATGGCGGAGACAACGAAACACCTCCTAATCCCCCACTCCTCTTTCTCATTATGACAAACTTATACCGTTTGGAGTTAAAAGTATCTCTAATATGTACCTGTCAAACTCAACCTTGAAAACATGAACTTATTAGAATGTTTGATTTGCATGCCTTTTCATTAAACTGATAAACCGTATATAAGTTTACATGAGAGAGTTCTAGAGAAACCATACATGGGCTAGGCCGAACATAATACAAATGGGCCTTAATACAAATGTTAACTAATATCAACTAATACGCCCCCGCAGTTGGAGCGGGAGGAAGCCGAACGCTCAAACTGGATCGAAATTCTTCAAATAATGCAGAAGGCAATCCCTTGGTGAAGATATCGGCATACTGATAACGAGAAGGAACATGTAGAACGCGCACTTGACCAGCGATAACCATGTCACGAACAAAATGTATGTCTATCTCAATATGTTTCGTACGCTAATGTTGAACCGGGTTGGCAGACATATAAATAGCACTAACGTTGTCACAGTACACAAGGGTGGCAGACGATAACGGAGAATGTAGCTCACGAAGCAGATTACGAATCCATGCAGTCTCGGCTACAACGTTAGCAACACCCCTATATTCAGCTTCGGCACTGGAACGAGAGAGGGTGTGTTGACGCTTGGATGACCAAGATAATAAATTATCACCTTAAAAGACACAATAACCTGAGGTAGACCGTCGCGTAGAGGGGCAACCTGCCCAGTCAGCATCTGTATAACCAACAAGAGAGGTAGTAGAAGAGGAGTATAAGTGTAGACCAAAATCCAAAGTCCCCTGAATGTAACGCAAGATGCGCTTGAGAGCAGCAAAATGAGGCTCCCGCGGATCGTGCATATAAAGGCAAATCTGCTGTACTGCATAAGATATATCTGGACGTGTAAATGTGAGATACTGAAGACCACCTGCAACGATAGAAAGTAGGATCCTGTACCGGAACACCCTCTGGGCCTAGTTTAGATTCTGTATCAACAGGAGTCCGAGAAGGGTTACAATTAGCCATGTGAGCACGCTCAAGAAGCTGGAGAGCATACTTCCTCTGAGATAAAAACAATCCTGTAGAATGACGAACATCAGAGATACCAAGAAAATAATTAAGTGCCCCGAGATCAGTCATGTCAAACTCACTATGTAATGAACCAATAATCTGCTGGAGGAGAGTCGTAGAAGATGCTGTCAGAATAATATCATCCACATATATAAGCAAATAAGCAACCTCAGATCCATGTCGATATATAAATAATGAAGAATCACATCGACTGTGGTAAAATCCAACCCTGGTGGCATAACCTGCAAACCGCTGGAACCAAGCACGAGGTGCTTGCTTCAGACCATATAGGGATCTCTGCAAAAGACAAACATGATGAGGATATCGAGGATCAACAAACCCCGGAGGTTGATGCATATATACAGTCTCGGACAAATCACCGTTAAGAAAGGCATTCTTAACGTCAAACTGATGAATAGGCCACTTCCGAGAGACAGCAAGGCTAAGGACAGTACGAATGGTGGCCGATTTGACAACCGGGCTGAACGTCTCATCACAATCAACACCAAGTTGTTGACTACTGCCATTAGCAACCAATCGAGCCTTATATCGGCTCAAAGACCTGTCAGCATGAAACTTATGCTTAAATAACCACATTGAGCGAACCAGATTAACATCCGAGGGCCTTGGTACAAGAATCCAAGTACCATTTTTAACTAACGCATTATACTCATCATACATAGCATTACGCCATTGAGGAATTTTTAAAGCAACAAAAGGGGATTTAGGTATAAGAGAAATGGAAGACGTATGTAGAGNCGATAGAAAGTAGGATCCTGTACCGGAACACCCTCTGGGCCTAGTTTAGATTCTGTATCAACAGGAGTCCGAGAAGGGTTACAATTAGCCATGTGAGCACGCTCAAGAAGCTGGAGAGCATACTTCCTCTGAGATAAAAACAATCCTGTAGAATGACGAACAGCAGAGATACCAAGAAAATAATTAAGTGCCCCGAGATCAGTCATGTCAAACTCACTATGTAATGAACCAATAATCTGCTGGAGGAGAGTCGTAGAAGATGCTGTCAGAATAATATCATCCACATATATAAGCAAATAAGCAACCTCAGATCCATGTCGATATATAAATAATGAAGAATCACATCGACTGTGGTAAAATCCAACCCTGGTGGCATAACCTGCAAACCGCTGGAACCAAGCACGAGGTGCTTGCTTCAGACCATATAGGGATCTCTGCAAAAGACAAACATGATGAGGATATCGAGGATCAACAAACCCTGGGGGTTGATGCATATATACAGTCTCGGACAAATCACCGTTAAGAAAGGCATTCTTAACGTCAAGCTGATGAATAGGCCACTTCCGAGAGACAGCAAGGCTAAGGACAGTACGAATGGTGGCCGGTTTGACAACCGGGCTGAACGTCTCATCACAATCAACACCAAGTTGCTGACTACTGCCATTAGCAACCAATCGAGCCTTATATCGGCTCAAAGACCCGTCAGCATGAAACTTATGCTTAAATAACCACATTGAGCGAACCAGATTAACATCCGAGGGCCTTGGTACAAGAATCCAAGTACCATTTTTAACTAACGCATTATACTCATCATACATAGCATTACGCCATTGAGGAATTTTTAAAGCAACAAAAGGGGATTTAGGTATAAGAGAAATGGAAGACGTATGTAGAGATAAACGATCAATTGGTTTGACAATGCCCGACTGAGACCTAGTGACCATGCGGTGAGTTCGAGGAGGTTCAGTAGGTGGTTGTGGGGAGGGGGCCGAGGTGGTGTTGGTTGGTGGGTCGTTGGTGACCGGTGCCGTAGGTTGTCCAGCAGATGCGGTTTGTGTTGAGTCTTGGTGATGTTGGGCTGCTGTCATTGGGCTCGGATGGGAAGGGCAATGAGTCGTGATAGGCGAGTGGGTTTTGGGATGTTGGATAGGTTGGGCCTGGTTTGGTGTATGTTCATTTGGAAATTGGTTATCTTGTGATGGAGGGGGTACTCGGGGTGCAGGATGATGCAATGCGTGGCTGAGGAGAGGAGGTGGGACAGGTTCCAAGAATGTGTAAGAGGGTGGAGTATTGGGAGTCATGGATCGGTAGGGGAATTGGGTTTCATCGAAAGTGACGTGTCGGGGAGAATGATTTTGTTTGTTTCAAGGTCTAGGCAACGGAAACCACGGTGATAGGCGGGAAAGCCCAAGAAAATACACGGGGTGGCGCGTGGGGCAAGTTTGTGAGGTGATTTGCATGCCTTTTCATTAAACTGATAAACCGTATATAAGTTTACATGAGAGCATTCTAGAGAAACCATACATGGGCTAGGCCGAACATAATACAAATGGGCCTTAATACAAATGTTAACTAATATCAACTAATAGAACTACACCTCTTGGAGTTAATTCTTTAAAATCCATCTTGGGAGCATTGGTTTGAAGAAACAGATTGAAGATACTTCCTCTAGTTCCAGGGATCCGGGATGGAGTCGCCTTGATGATCTTGTTAAAGTATGGATACTAGATACATGCTCGGAATCTCTACTAGATCAAGTGGTCACTACTCTGGGTAATGCTAAGGACTTATGACATCATATAAAGAACGTATAAACTTATACCGTTTGCATAAAAAAAATTGCATCAAAATTTCGTTTTTTGTCCATTAAAAAGAACGTATAAAAACATAAAATTAGAAAAACTGACTTCACGTCATTTTTATGCTATCTCCAGATAAAATTTTAGAACTTTTCGAGATGTTTTTACTTTTCAAGTCTTTTTAAATTTTCACGGATATTTGTCTTTTTATTTAATATTTTCTCACGACTTGTAAAATAGTTACAATTGTACTTGGTAAGAAAAACAACAAGCAAACATTTGGTTTTTTAGTTGGTCAAAGAGATAAACATTGGGCTATTGGGCGAAGTAAAATACAGTAAAAAGTTTAGTATATGTAAAAATAAACTAAGAAAGAAAAGATAAAAGGGATAAAAAAAAAGAAAAAAGAAAAGAAAAACGATTTGAAACCCTAATCAATCGATCGGAAATGCTGCAACAACCACCGGTGGAAGATGAAAGTTGGAAGGGAGATTTAGCACGTGTATTCCATAAGATGCCAACTAACATCCGAGAAGGTATCTATAATCAAATGCCAGATGATGTCAAAGCATATTTGGACAAAGCACCACAACCCTATGCAGTAGATGATGATGAATTCATAGCAGCACGTGCATGGAGAGATGTTTTGGAGTATAAGGGGTTGCCGTTGGACACCCCTTACCGGTATAAAACTTATTCTGAAACTACTTCTGTCTCGTATCTTGAATCCTATTGCGACCGCTTGTACAATGATCTTAGGGCTAAAAAGGGGAATTTGGAAGCCTCCTCCTCCTCATCTTCCGCAGCTGAAATTGTTTATAATTACCGCCATCCTCCTAAACCTAAACCAAAGCCACCTTTCCGTGTTTTAGAGGAATCAGAAGATGAAGACTACAAAGATTATGTTCACGAACTAGTGTATGGAAAGAAAAGGAGACAATTGGATGCGGAAGCTCTAAGGAAGCAGAAACTGAGAAAGCCTAAGAGGTTTAAGAGCTATAATGGTTTTGTTTATGCTGATGAGGATTCTAAAAAGAAAAGGGACGATAAGATTAAAGCGCACAGAAAGATGAGGATGCAAAGGTACCAGCAAGGGAATGGTCTCAACTCTTTGTTTTATTAACTCGTCTTGTAATCATTTCCTTTCTTTATGTCTTTCTTTGGATGTTTAATGATATATTACTACTACTATTATTAGTTGTTGTTCATTTGCACATGCTAATTCGGTTACATTTTGTTTTGTTTGTTTATCATGATGATGCAATTGCAAAACTACTTGTAAGTAAGTCTCACTTTCCTGTTCTGGATAGTTTTGACTCTTCTTCCGTTTACTCTCAACAACTACTTTATTTGCTTATTGGGACTTACAAATTATGGATCGGCTCCAGTTTATGGGTTTGAAGGTTTTGGTACATAAGCAGGTGCTTCTTCACTAGCTATTACCGTCTTGCATTCATCACATCAGCTTTTGCTTTACTAATATAAAACATATAAGTTATGTTGGTATTTTGATAAGTAGGTATTACTTGTTTTTGCTTGTGATATATTTTCCTATTAATGTATGAGCCTTCGGCTTACTTAAGTACGTTTCCAGCATTTAAGCTGCTGCCACTTTTTGATTTTCTGCACATGATACATTCTCACAAAAAACTGTACCATACTGTTCTCAGATGAAGCTGATGACGAATATGTACACTTTTTTAAATTGTAATGTCCATTTCTATTCTTGATGATATCATTTGGTTGGTCTTGAACTCTTAAATTTAAATGTTATCCAGAAACTTTCTAAAACCAAAACATCTTTGATCTATATGTATATGGAGCTTACGGGTGTTAGCATCACATACTGAATACACGTAGGTTCTGAAAAAGGTCAAGGTTCAAAAGTCTGAACCGCCAGAATCTTCCATTGGGAGGTTCCTTCTTGTTCCAAAATGTTGTATGCCTAGATCTACCACTCCTTCCACCCTTGAAATTTATGACAGTACCATGGGCCTGATAAGATCTCGTGGTTGTCTGCTATCAGGTTGATAGGAATTATCTTTGCATTTACATTCTTTGTGCTGCACAACTAGACGTATAAGATTTGATTATTCTCCTATTGTGCTTCTAGGATCTTCTTAGACGATTACTTGATCACTGCTACCATGCGAATGGTTTAGATAAAGCTAAATGACTAATCTCCATTTGCCTTTATAATATATAATAGTATATATATATTATATATATATATATTTTTATTTTTTATATATATATATATAATATATATATATATATATATATAATAATATATATATAATATATTTATATATTAACAGGAGGCGTTACACGTAGGATAATGCCACGTAAACGCCATGTCATTGCCCAGTAATTCATTATCTGCCATGTCATCATATATCTATGTATATACCTAATTCCACCTAAGCAAAGCATGTCATGTAAGCAATCATTTTCCATGCATAAATTTCGGATTTTATTTGTTTTAAAAGAGAGTTGCTACGAATCGAACCTCGGGTGTTTGTTACATTAACATACATGATATTATGATAACCACTAGAACAACATATCATTTGGATTATATCTTGCAATTCCTAATATATAAATATGAAACCAAATATTGACCATCTTGAGATAAGTATCAAATCTTTTAAAATAATAATCCAATACAAAACATTTATCCATTATTAAAAAAAACCCGGACGTATATTTTTTCACAATAGAAAAACCCTAATCATCAAATTCTCTCCATGAGAAAACTCCATCACGATTTTAGGGTTTTAATGATTTTAATGTGTTTTTTTGCAGGTTATAATCAAGATAGCTGTTTTAAGAGTTTAATGAGCAGACAATCAAATGGAACCAAGATCCTGGTATGTTTACTCTTCTTTTCTCAAAACCCTAATATCAAGTTGTTTGTCACATATGTTCGTGGATTGCAGTGATGGTTTATTTGATTTGCATATACATGAACAATATAGGAAAAGAAAACAGTGAACCGGTCAATATCGAGGTACTTTTCAATTATTAATTATACACATACACATGCTTTTAATGATCAAAAATTGATGTCAAGTTTAGGTGATTGTTGTTTCACTTATGTTTCTCATGAACTTCAGTAAACAATGTTTATATATTAATTCCTGAATGTAATTTACTGTTGATAGCGTTTTTAGTTAATTTTTTAGATTAAAGGTCTCACTGATAGAAACCACTGCTTCAAATGTGATGGTGAGTGTTTCATGAGGGTTGATTGATGACAATTGATGTAAGGTATGCCATGTCACATAATTTTTTTAATAAAAATTGCGTTACACAAATGATAACATGAGTTTTTGAATCAAAAATAATTTTCAATAAAATATTTCGAACCAAAAATAAAAATTGGCTCCCGTGTTCTCTCAAGATGTTTGGCTGTGATTTTTTTATGCTTATCTGTTATACACATAATTCGACATAGAATAACATGCTTAAAAGGAGTGCATTTTATCTGTTGTTTCTTTATACCAGTCTCATTTTATGGCCCTTATATGTTACTATTATAGTTAAATGCAAGCGTACATCATTAGTCCGTTACAGTCTGAATTTGATTTGTGTTTATAACCGGTTTAATAAATTTTTTGTTGCAGTTACAATCCTCAGTAGCGAAGAGAAGCATGAAAAGGTGGGCTGACAAAGAAATCTACACCATCACAACCTACTCACGGTTCCATTGCTGCCCCAAAACCCATAATTCTCGAAGAGCTGAAGCACCCTCTGCCAACCAAACAGCCCCTCTTCCTGTTGAAAATGCTAAACCTTTTCCAAGATTGAGAATGTCACAGATGTGATCAAGCGTAAATGTGTTACTTTAAGGGAAATTAAAATAGAAAATATGAGGTTTTTCCTATCCCATGCAGCCAACAATTACTCATTATTTTTTGTCCATCATGTGTAGTATTTTCCATATTTATCTTTCAGTGGAATGATAGATGCAACTATTTGGGATGATGATGCTATTTCATTCAATAAGGAAGCTGTAGCAACTCTACCTTCTCCAGTCATTGTCGATGTAACTTCAATGAAAGTCACATTGTTTCAAGGTTCTATCAGCCCGTATTCACTAATACATTAATTCAAGTTTCTTCATGCATATGACGTTTTATCTCTATTTACTGATACAGGGGTCTTCACATTTAATTTCTTTTATGAATTGTCTCTAATATGTAAAGTTAACAGGTGTGTTGCAACTAAATGCTACTCCTGGTTCGTATGTGTCTGTCAATCCAGAGAACGAAGAGTCTACAATAATGGCTGTTGAGTCACTCATCCATACAAAAAATACACCCTCGTCAATACTTATTCTGATCGTTTTATTTTATTCTCCTCATAAACGTATTTAAGTTAAAGTTAGGCTACACCACACGTATTATGTTTTATTAACTCAAGTCTCTTTGTTCTTGCAGAATGAAAGGTTGTTCATCTCAGTTAATGCCAAGATATAGATGTCATCATGGGTGGAGTGGCCATTCTTGAAAAACATTGGTAATTCTATCTGCTATAAGACCAGAAGTATTATTTTGGGTCCATCTATCGCCCCCCTAAAGTCTTTGTTGTTTGTAGTTGTGTGTAGACAGGTTATCACTTTCTTGGCAATGATATCCTTATAATGCAAAAGTGCAGTACGCTAGGTTTGCTTTTACTAATCTTAATTTACGTGAGAGTAATAATTTATATCCAAGGTCAAGCAAGATCTAGAACAGTGCAGCACCAACGATAGCAGCGGCTGACCACCAAGGTAAGCTACATATAGTTACTTAAGATGTTGTTTCCATCTCATTTGGTGGCCCATACTGTAATATGACAACTCTTTATTTCGTTTCTATGCTTGGAATACCATATATTTTTGAACACATCTTGGATAGTTTTTTTTACCTGACACGACACATGATGCCATCTTCAAATACTGTAGGTGCAAAAGTATTATAGAAAAGCATGGAATGAGATAGGAGATATTACAATATCTATGCACGGATTTGTCTGACTGATCTTCGTGACGCCTCTGCCCCNAAAGGTTGTTCATCTCAGTTAATGCCAAGATATAGATGTCATCATGGGTGGAGTGGCCATTCTTGAAAAACATTGGTAATTCTATCTGCTATAAGACCAGAAGTATTATTTTGGGTCCATCTATCGCCCCCCTAAAGTCTTTGTTGTTTGTAGTTGTGTG
Source organism: Artemisia annua (assembly GCA_014162995.1). Taxonomy (NCBI): domain Eukaryota; kingdom Viridiplantae; phylum Streptophyta; class Magnoliopsida; order Asterales; family Asteraceae; genus Artemisia; species Artemisia annua. The sequence goes on from LBNU01033022.1 coordinate 60,546, forward strand.
TAGACAGGTTATCACTTTCTTGGCAATGATATCCTTATAATGCAAAAGTGCAGTACGCTAGGTTTGCTTTTACTAATCTTAATTTACGTGAGAGTAATAATTTATATCCAAGGTCAAGCAAGATCTAGAACAGTGCAGCACCAATGATAGCAGCGGCTGACCACCAAGGTAAGCTACATATAGTTACTTAAGATGTTGTTTCCATCTCATTTGGTGGCCCATACTTTAATATGATAACTCTTTATTTCGTTTCTATGCTTGGAATACCATATATTTTTGAACACATCTTGGATAGTTTTTTTTTACCTGACACGACACATGATGCCATCTTCAAATACTGTAGGTGCAAAAGTATTATAGAAAAAGCATGGAATGAGATAGGAGATATTACAATATCTATGCACGGATTTGTTTGACTGATCTTCGTGATGCCTCTGCCACTACTGAATCTGTAAGACCTCTATAGATATTCCATCATCTATGATAATATCAAAAAAGCTGAAATCATCATTTTAAAAGAAAAAAATTATTTCAGATTAATGTTTTTGATCTATGTTGGCAAGACATTCTTATATGCTATCTCAACAACTCCGCAGTGCAAAAGGCCTTTAATGCGAAACCTACGTCATGGGGTGTATGCAGGTATCATAGACAAGATTTCCATTAATCGTGACACTATAGGAGATTAGGTAGTGGTTATTGCGTGTACTTTCAATCCATATAGGAATTAGCTTATTTTTATGTGGTGAAGGATGTAATATTTTTATGATTTGTTTTACATGAATTATTATTGAAGTTCTTTGAAAATATCAGATTGTAGAACCTCTGTAAGTGTTTGGGAGGTGCATTGCGATGTGGTACATGTTGTAAAAGTCGTGTCGGTCTGTCAAGTCTGGTCTGGGTCAGAGTATTGGGGTTTTGTGAAGGTTTATAGTTGGTCAGCTGTAATAAAATTTGGGGGGTCATTGGAGTCTGGTCGGATATAGATAATAGGAATTCCACAGATGCTATTTCTTCATCTGTTCGGAGTTGGTTTTTAAGGTATATGCATATCAAGCGACGGTCAGTGATTTTTGCAGATTATATTGGCCTCTAAAGTGGTTGGTTACTCTGGATGACACACTTACTAATGAGATAAACCAGCAAACGTTTTACGGGTTGATGCTGCCAACAATAAAGAGAGTGTGGAGAAAAGTTTAAAACGTCTTAATACTGATTACATCAATTTATTGCAAATTCACTGGTCAGTTTCATAAGCCAACTTTAGTACTACCATGTCCACAAGTTCCAGAATGCATGTTATCATATGCATAATCTTCTATATGTTAAAACTATTATGTCCTACAAATAATATTCTCTCTTTGTTATAGTTAAACCTTTAATAAATTCCTCACCAGGCCAGATCGCTTGCGGCTTTGTTAGGCGACTTCTTTTAATGATTCTACAAAATGGAGAAAAAGTGTGCCATTTGTTGAACACCTCAAGGCCTTACAAGAGTCCCTAATCTCTGAAAGATCATGTACAGAATGATTTGTTATTTCTGTAGCGAAGGTGTTGGTATTTGTATGAACACCGATCTGTACTCATATTATGAAAATTAGAAGCAGATACTTATGTCCTCTGAATCCTTCAAAGCAAGTAATTATTCGTATATCATTTAAAACATGGAGTTACTAGCCAAACTAATGTGCTGTGAACTTGATTTACCGGTATACTGTTGGCAAAATGACACCAGTTCCTATGCGTGAAGTGAGACATGAAGATTTTGGAGAACGGGCAAGAATAAGTATGTACTTCCCCAAAAAAGACTCACAATTGACACCTTCACAATATTCAATCGATTTCTATTGGAAGGACCATTGTAATATGGTCTCAGGTATTTGACTATCTGGTGTTAGCGTACATCTGTTCTTTTTTCTGTACTTCTTCCTTTGTTACTTGGAGGACATATGACCATGCCCCATCACTATATGTAGTAGCAACATTGCTTTTCTGCTCGGATCACATATTTTTTAAGAATATGTAGGACTGTCTGCCATAAAGTAAACGAGCAAACCCACTTCAATTTAGTGGCTTATTTCATTAGTAGTTCTGATAGTCATGTTATTCAAACATACAATTCCACATTAATATAGTTCTGATGCCTAGCTTCACTTAATAGAATGATTCCCAAAGGATGATTAGTTTATTAATCATTTAAGTAGTGTGATTCATTTCATGTAATGAACTTCACTCATTCATTTACGAGTGAAACTGTATTTGCCATACACATTTTTCTTATTTGTACTGTTTGATGGCATTTTGAGTACATTAGTGCAGTTGGGCAAACACCCCTCTTAAGTTTCCTATTGGCTGCTAACGAGTTTTTATAAGACATGAGTTAAAATTAATAGGCTCACAAGAAAAAAAGAAGAAAAAAAGGTGACCAAGTTGCTCTAAGAAAAGCCTGATTTGTGTGTGTGTATAGCTCTGTTACCAGATTAATATAGATTTGGGTTGAAACGGGTCGTTTTTAGCACGGTTTTGTTTTCTACAATGATACTTATTTGGACTAAATATTTACCATTCTAATCAGCGTAATTGCATTTTATAGCTTTATTAGGAACTGGACAAACAAAGGAAGTCATTGGACAGCAAACATCTTACAATTTGCCGGGTGGAACAGCAATGCCCATTCCCATATGACCTCATTCAGCGTGAACTAAAATGTTACCCAAGTAAGTATATAAAAACCTCAACAACCAATGCAAAAATCTTTCATCTTTTCAGGCTACCATTATTTATTCTCATCAAAATCTTACAATATATATAGATGTAAAATCTATCTCAGGCTACCATCGTTAATTCTCATTTAACTACCTTTCCTTCGCAGCTTGGCAAAACGAAGAGCATTAATATGCGCCGGTTAGATGGTAGAATCTTTATGCAATGGTGGTTGAGATTCTTGGAAATGCATGCGAGGTGCGTCTAATTTGTTAAGTATACATATCACAAAGTTTTGTTAGAGTTGATCATATTCAAATTAAAATACTTGCTAAAGTGAGGCGGATCTAATTTATTAGCTGTATAATTAGTTTTGTTATACCAAGTTCAGTGGAATGAACCCGCTTCTATTGTGAGACCAGAAAGGGTCTCTCCATGGGAGATTGAAACCTTTGTAGCTCCCATTCCAACAGCCTTAGCCCCAACAGTGGCTGTACTAAAGACTAAGAGGCCCAGACCTCTAATTGAGATCCTTAATCATGGTGCATAAAATTTGTAACTTTACTTGAAAAAATATGCTACTTTTTGTTTGCTTGCATATTAACTTCGCTTGATGTGTATCGTGTGTAATAGATCCTACAGGTTCACCTGCATCCGCTGTTTGGAACTCATCTCATGAGCTGAAGGATCGAGGGGTGATAGTGGCTGTCTTTTAAGGACACAAATGGAAGCTGGATGGTTATCATCTTCCCATGTTAAAGATTCACAGAATAAAATAGAAGATAGGTTAGGTTTGTCACCATGGTCTATTCAATCGGCTTTCTCACCTCGGGGATCATCACTCAAACAGACAAATGATTCACTTAAAAGTCCAGTCGAGAAGAAGCAATCTGTAAATATTTTTTCAAGTTGCAGACGATAGGTTAGGTTGCAGACTATAGTAGTTAAACACTTTCCAACACAATGCCATAATACTTATTATGCATGATCATATGAATGATACTTCACAAAATTCTATTCATTCATATGCGTATGTAGGTTCTAATTAAGAGGCTTTTCAAGCTCAAATTGACTTAGTTATTTAAATTAATAAAGTTAGTATTATTAGGGTGTTTGGGTAAACGTATTTGAAAATTTGCCTTTTGATACTACTAACAAGTTAAGCATTTCTTTAGCCAAATTGGCTACCTTTGTGAAAGTTCGGCACTCACCTCCTGTTCTCCTGTCAACTCAATGGATGATAGTTCAACAGTGATAGCGATTATGATAACAAGAATGTAAATGTTAAATGAAAACACGCTCTAAGAGGAGCTAAAAGAATAATATTGCCGGGTATAGTTGGATGTTGAGGAGAAAGACAGAATACCCGAAAAGTATCTGCCACTTAAAAAGTTTGTTGAAATCTTTCTTTTATGTCAACTGAGAGTACCGATTATTTCTATAGCAGAAAAACTTTTGCCGCTTTGATCGAACGGGTATGTTTTTGCATAAACTTTGTAAAACTAATTTCAATTCATATGAAGTTTATCGTCCATTGCAAGAATATTGCTTCTTTATTTTTTTTGATGACATGTTGTTTTGGTCAATTTTCCATATATGTTTTATGGACCAGTTTGGCCTTATGCACTGTTAATTCGAACTTGACGCATTAGTGCAACACCAGATTAGACCATTCTGTGATTGTTGGCAATCTAGGTGTCGATTTCTGTAGGTATGTACTGATGTACACTTGCCTACACAATTTTCATCTTTTCATTACATGTTTTTATAAGTAATAATAGTATTATAATTTTTATATGAATGGACAGGGAAGAATATATGAGATTAGAGCATGATGTGCTTCTGATATGCACATCTTATCACTTACGATGTAGCCAAGTTTATTCCATTTCATTGCCTTAAACGAGTAACACCATCAAAACAAAAATTATAAGCCATTACGTCAATCTTACCATTAAATACAAAATAATTAACGTAAACTAATGCATTAAAAAAACAAAGAAAAAAAAAAAACTACACCTTAAAACATAATTTTACATTAACTAAAACCACCCAAATTATAATTACAAGTCATGCCCGCCCATCGGGCGGGCTTTGAAGTCTAGTGTATATATATATATATATATATATATATATATATATATATATATATATATATATATATATATATATATATATATATATATATATATATATATAT
>LBNU01033023.1:0-13592 GCA_014162995.1 Artemisia annua
CCACTTTCATATACTAATCAATCAAAAGATATTTAAATAGGTAGACATGATATTTGATTGGTTAAAAATGTCGTTAGTGGGATTTTATTAGATTGTATGCAATTTGAAAGCGGACTTATAATTTGGGACGGAGGAAAAAATATTATCTACAAATGGATTGATATAGAATATCGTTTGTTTGTTTGTAATTGTATATTTACCAATGGACCTTTGGGTTAAAGTTATTTGTATGCAACCTGGGTGTTTCTCAAACTTTTGGAGATTAAACGAATTGAACACGTTTGTTGTGAAAAATAACCGGTAAGGCTACATGGTAGAATTTTTGTTTGTGTGTGTGTTAACGGGCCATATGGAACCATATAAGTTAGAATGAAAGTCATTTCTTGATATGGGTAATCGGATAAAGTTGTTGTGAGAAATAACTCGCAAGTCCACATGCCTGAAATTGTGTTTATGTGTGTCTTAACGGATCATGTGGAGGAGCGCAATTATTTGATTTAGTTATACCAAGCTTACTAAAATTTACGCCATTTATTTTACTTTTAAATAGCGAAAATGACAAAAATAACTAATTTTACAAACATTCTTCACCAAATACCAAAAAAAAAAGAAAAAAAAAATTAAAGAAGAAAGGTGAAAGGAGAAGCAGCAGTGGTGATGGAATATGGTCTAGAACTCCATGGGGAGTATTAGGTTGTTACTTTGATACTAGTTCTTAGCTGCTTTCTCAGTTTTGGATGTCAAGTAAGCCATTTGGCCCATTAATTTTGCATAATCTATATTCCTAAGTTATAAGTGTTAATTGTTGCTAATTATTGTTTATTTATGTTCATGTGTGCTTAGTTTTAGTTTAGACCTCAGCTTTCTTGTTTAAATTCCCCATTTGCAGTGAAAATCTCTCAATACAGTTAACATCAAGGGTGTTTGGTTTAGGATGGTTAATGGTGGCCTTGTTGTTTAAATGTTGGTTTTCCTGCATAGATATCTCACATTAGGTTGTTTAAGGTCATTCAAGTGATAAAAACCAATTCTCTTTTGGTGATAAGTCAAAAGCTTTTTAATCTCAAAGTGTTGGTTCACTGATTAGGAGTTAGGATTTAGACTTATGCATTTCAGTTCCATATTTGTTAGAGTAGCTTAATTTCAGCTGATTATAGTTTATTATTTCATCCTCAGTCCATAAATTANAAAAAAAAAAAAAAAAAAAAAAAAAAAAAAAAAAACGCGCCAAGCTCTCATATTTTGCACTATAGTGGTGGCCTACATCACCTTTGTGCGAAAAAAAAATGGATTATTTTATTGTTATTTATTTGGATTGTGACCGGGTGTGTGGGGGTGAGGGGTATGTTTATATAAAGTATAATATTTTTATATTTTTGGTTTGGTGGTGATCATAGAAGGTAAAATGTGATGAATTTGGTGGTGTGACGTTACGTTGACGTGTAGGTGATGATAACGGTGACCAAAATATCTAGCCTAAAAGTTCTGACTCGTACTGAAATTTTGTTCGATCCATTACTTAAATTTATTTTTCTTCCAATAATACATGCAAAAGCATTTCAAGCTTACCTTTCTGTTTAGCATCATTGTTAGGTGCCACCACTCATTCTTGTCTCCTTATCTTTCAAACTACGGAGTAATAAATAGTCTCCATATCTTTCAAAGCCATTTGGTAGAAGAACAAAAATAAGATAATGAAAAGTTTGAAGAATAAATTCTCATGAACTTAAAATACGTGATGTTCGGCAAGTAGCCAAAACTTAAAAGCAGTACCTCTTATTTTAGTTAGTCGACTCAAAATACTGTAGTACCTAACAACAAACATAAAATATCAAAAATATGTATCTACGGATTTCAAGAAACGTCCAAAAAAGAAAACCAGCATCCAAAAAACGTGCCTTAAACTTCACAATCACTCATGATGACTACGGAGTATTAACTAATCTAGATATGTGAAATCAATCATTTCCCTTACACAAATCCAAAAACCAAAAATCTATACATACTTTATTGCAGCACCGCATATCATACCAATCATTTCAAAAACAACAACGATACTCAATCTCGTCAGGACAAAATATAAAACCAATCATCCTAAAAGCACTCGGTATCTCAAATTATATGTTGCATTATAGCCCTATAACGCGACCCTGTAGCTTGACACCACACGTCCACACCTCACATCGCGTTATAAGACATTGCACCAAAATTACCCGCAGAGCCATCCAAATTATTTTTTTCATTTCTTTCATCTTTTTGTTTTTTCAAATGCTTTTGAGTTAGAGTGTGGACCAGAGGGTGGTGTTCTATAACTTAAATGATGATGAGAGAAAACTATAATGACATCATTTTTGCTATAAAACGCGTCGTACCTAATCTCTAATAATATACCAAAAAAGAATATTAAAAATACAAATACTAGAACACAAGTCGTGACATATATATCTGTTTTTGGACACAATATAACAAAAGTACAAAACACACCGTGTCTATAAAACCAACAAACGTGGCGCTTGTCGACGTAGTATCTTAAACACTACTACTGTACCTAATTAGTCCATCAATCACCTTCTTTTTACCGACCTACTTCATTTACATCTATCTATATATACCTAGTTACATTTCATAGAATTTTTCATTAACGAATATTTCTTATAGTACGTACATATATCTATGTCGTCTGTAGTGAAGTTTGCGTCTTCAAGTGATCATGAAGATGATCTCGAAAAGCTAGATTTTATAAATTCGAATATGACGAGTGAGCTCACTCTTTCATCTGACATGTTTCTTGGAGCTGCTGTAGCTCTTAAAGACCAGGTTTGTTTCATTTCTAACACTCTTTTTAGCTGCCTAGCCAGTTTGAGCATTCTCGTGTATGTTTTGTATTGTGGGCGCATGTAGACCTGACGGTGTTAGTGATTGGTTATTAATAATTTATCAAAAAGTTGTAATTACCATAACTCAATAAGAAATTTTTTCTTATTGCAAACAAAATGAAATAAGTCTTTATAGTGATATGTTTTGAGACTGAGTTTAACATAGACAATTTTGAAGTATTACTGAATTTATACAAAAATCAACGTTACCCAATCCCGTCTTCCACAAGATATGAAGGAGGTGAGATGTAGCCTTTACCCCTACCCGAAGGTAGAGAGGCTGCTTTCCGGGCTTTTTGTAGGGAGTGAGGATAGAACCCTTGACGTTTGGACAATCTCTAAAAGAGAGGGGTTTTCCAACTTACTGATCCAACCCAAAACACTAATTGTTACTAGTTTGAGTTCTAGAATTGTAAAACTAATGATGGTACCAAACAAATACTGGTGAAAAGGGCATAGGTTAAGTATAGTGTGCCACTTTTTTTTAAAGGCAATACACCCATTAAACATTACACCTATTGTTTGTCTTATGTTAGTGGGACACCAGGGTACCGCTAGGCTAAATGACTTTTGGTTTAGGGTTTCGCACTGATCCTATATGTAAATGATATTACCAGGTGGTGGAGGCCACGTGGACACAAGTGTGCGTCGGAGGTGGTGAAATAATGGACACAACGGTTTACACTGGTTTGTTAGGGACAGCGTTCACCTGCTTGCGGGTCTATGAGGCTAGTGGTAGTCAAGACGAACTAAAGCTGGCTGCTGATATTGTTGACGCTTGTGCTGCTGCTGTTGCTAATACTTCCGTTAGGTAAACGGTTTTTATACAATGGAAGTTAGCTTGATGTTAATTACTTATGGAAGAGTTTTAGTGCTCTTGGGAAAGAATTTCGCTATATTATACCCTTTGATAGAGATATTGATATTCTTATGCAGTGTTTCTGAATTATTTACTATGCGGTAAATGTAGGTATATGACATTTTTGTGTGGAAGAGGAGGGGTATATGCTTTGGGTGCAGTGATCGCAAACTATTGTGGTGACCATCATAAGCGTGATTTCTATCTTGCCGAATTTTTGGAGGTAATAATTTTTAATTCATCATCCAGATGATTTTTATGTTGTTCGTTTCTTATGTAGTTTATGTTGTGGTGTAACCAAGGTAACAATGATCATCCTTTGATAAATGTGTCATCCTTGGACTTGGCTATCAATTCTAGTTTTCGTCCATTGGAAGAACATTGCACTTTTGGTCTTGAAATGATTTCATTACCCTAATTCCCAAGTACATATATTTATCAAATACAAGCAAATGATACATCCGAAGAACACAAGTCAATGTCCATCCCAAATTTCATTATTTATTAACTTATTTATCGACACGTATCCTTGTCAATTGTCATCACTATTTGTCTTTATCACCCAAACCTTAACAAACACATCTAAAAAGATATTTATATATATGTGCACCGGTGTATGCGTTTATGTCCGTCCAGGCGTTCATACGCCTATATACACACATGTCTATATATTATGGTGCATATTGATGCCTCTAAAGCTCAACTATAATAATGGATAAGGACATTGCAAGGCATATAGTTCACTACTTGAGTGGGAATATAAGATATTTTGTGTTAAGCATCTTTGATTGTGGTCCAGAGGTCTTCTTACTAACAAATAAATGTGTGTATGTATGTGTCCCAGCAACATCTCGTGAGATTTCCTTTATCCATCATGGTGTTGGGTCCATGTTTGAATTATAGTAATATGGTAGAGAGTCATGTCATGATAATTGAGATTATTGATATGGCCACATAGGCCGCCTGTCGTATGTTAATTATATAGTTGACAACGCGTAGACATTTCAGATCACTGGTATTTTCATGTAGACATTTTGTTACATCGTAGCATGATAATTAAACAAAAGTAATTTACAAGGGTGTTGTTTATGTAAGGGTACGAGAGCCAATAATTTTGGGATAATAACAAAAAAATGTATCTAACTTGTCGTTTTTTTTTTTTTTCTTTTTAGTGTAGCCTTCCTTTTTTTCCCCTGCTAAAACATAAATCTTTCAAATTTCGACTTTTGTGTGTATTTTGTGACCATTCTACTCTTACGTTTTTTAACCACCCTGTTAACATGAAAGGTTAAAATGGTCATTGTAACATGAACAAAATTCATACAAATGTCAGAAATTTGAAAGGTTTGTGTTTCAATAGTATAATAAATAAATAAATAAATAAATAAGGATACACAAAACAACAAAAATGGACAAGTTAGATAAATTGTTTTATCCCTATAGTTTTCACTGTTATTGTGAAACTTTATTCGACAATTATTTGCTTCTTTTGTAATGTCAAGTAGAATGAGAATGAATGAAGTATGTTCACCAAAGTTTGTTAGGAAGAAAAATGGGCAAGGTGGGGTAACATGTCAAAACGAGTATTTCATAAGTGCCTTGCTCAATTGTTCATGTTAGGTGGGGTTGGGCTGTCCTTAAGCACTTTCTTGTATGTTTGTTAGTCGTTCTTTCTAATAAAATGAGTGTGTTATACATGATTAGAAATGCTATTATAAGAATCAAACGATTTAGGAAGTATTATGCTTCAAAAGTACACTTTTAAACTTTAGACCCCGCTCATTAGAAATATTTGACCCGTTTTGAGATAAAAACATAACTTAAAACAACTCCTTGGTTAGTAAATGGGTCAAAATGTGCCAGTTCTACTTCAAATAAGTTGATATAATCGGGATGCATGGTATCTGTAGCCTGTAGCCGGTAGCCTATATCCTGTAGCCTGTGGCACCTTGTACAAACAAGACGGCTTATATTTCTTATGGTTTTCATTGATCAGTTGGCGCAAGAGAAAGCCCTCCCCGCAGGCCCAGAGGAAGGCGGTTTTGGAATGTCATACGATCTTCTACATGGACGTGCTGGATTTTTATGGGCTGCTTTATTCATAAACAAACATATCGGCCAAGAAACAATACCATATGATCTCCTTGATCCAGTTGTCCAAGCAGTAATAGCTGGAGGAAGGGCAGGTGCATCTGATCACGCCATGTGTCCTTTGATGTACCGATGGCATGGGACCAGATACTGGGGTGCAGCTCATGGGCTTGCTGGTATACTGCATGTATTGCTTCATTTCCCGTTATCTGAAGAGGATGCTGAGGATGTGAAGAGGAGTTTGAGATATATGATGAGTAAAAGGTTCCCACATACTGGTAATTATCCATCTAGTGAAGGGAATCCAAGGGATAATCTGGTGCAGTGGTCTCATGGTGCAGGTGGCATGGCTATTACTCTCTGCATGGCGTCTCAGGTTTGTAAAACTAACCTCGTATAGATTAGTTAACTGTATCCAACAGATGAGAGTCAAAACCAGAGTTGCAAGATGGGCCGACCAAGCTGGTTGGGTAATGGGTCAAAATGGTATTTCAAGACGGGTAGTTTATTAGTGGGTCGCATCGCATTGGCCCAAACACCTTTTTGTCAAATTAATAGGTTTTTAAGTACAATTGCGAAACCTATATTGTAGTTTTTACAACAATATGATTCTTCTTAACAAAATCACTTACAAGTTGGTATGTATAACAATAACATATACTTTTGACCAGTTTTGCATACTAAAATGACTACTTTCAGATGGATCGAGCAGGTTTCACATGAATGATTACGAATCTTTATTATCACAATAGAAAATAAAAAAATTGATCTTTCTCATAAAGCGATTTAGGAAATTGAATACGTTTAAAATATTGGTCATTTGACCCGCTTGACCCGTTCCCTTATCAGCCAAATTTTTTTGTTTATCAGAAACCAAATTGACATTCGGTTTTCCAGGTTTTCCCACGTGACCGTGAGTTCAGGGATGCAGCTATTGAAGCAGGGGAAGTAGTATGGAAAAGTGGGCTGTTAGAAAAACCAGGGCTTGCAGATGGTGCCTCAGGGAACGCTTATGCATTTCTTGCATTATATCGTCTAACAGGAGACAGCATATACGAAGACAGAGCTAAAGCCTTTGGTGGCTTCTTATATCGCAATGCAAGAAACCTTTTAACCACCACTGATTCTCACGCACTTGACCATTGTTTTTCCCTTTTCCAAGGACTTGCTGGAACAGCTTGTCTATGGTCTGATCTAGTCAAACCAGAAAACTCCAGGTTTCCTGGGTTTGAAATCTAAGACGAGAATTTGCAGCTTTATGCATTAAGCGTCAGTTTAATTTTAATATGTGTGGATCATAAGAAATCCTTGAAACAGTTTACCGTGTAATTGCAGAATCTCTTACTGCAGTTGCTGTCAAAGTGTCGAATGTATAGTTTTATTATCAAAGATTGGAACTTCGAGCGACACTTTTTAGTATGTTCTCGGTTCATTTTCGCAATTTGAAGTTTGTTGTTTAAGGTTTGTACTTATCAAAATATACCAAATGTGCACCCTATTGTAGCTAGAACCAAGATCACTAACAAATACCAAGTACCGACATATAAATCAATTCACAAAATCTGTAATCACATCTTTAAATACCAATGTATAAACTTACTATAAGACAATCAATTTACCTGTTCTTTACCATTATCTTTACTTTGATCTTTTTCCTGATCTTCACCTTGTTCTTTAACCGGTTCGTTACCGTGCGAAGGCGAACTATGTTCTGGTGACCCGTCTTTTTTAGTATGAGGTTCGTTACCATGTGAAGAGGATCCATGCTCTAGTGTCCCGTCTTTTTTAGTATGAGGTTTCCCGATTACAAGCTCATTGATCTTCCGAAACAGTTTCTTCCGACCGTGGCTGTAGAAAGACGACAAGTAGCCCTTATCTTCACCATCTTCTATATGGTCATGATTATGATTATGACCATGAATGTGATTACTACTATTACTATGCAAATTATTCTCCACTTCTTCAGATTGACCTGACCCGCCTGAATCCGTATGACCCGTCAACGATCTCCTGTGTTGAACTTTCGATTGAGGGGTGTGCGGTTCTGATCTCGGAGACGCGGTGGTATCGAATATCGACCCTTTTAACGCTTCAGCCTTTTCAGGATCATCATTAACAATAATTTCCGCAATGTGATCCTCGTCTTTATAACACATGTAGTATTCTTCTTCTTCTTTGTTGACACTTCTTGTATCATCAAAATCAAAAGCGAACGCTTGATTTGGTGTTATTCTTCCGTCTAGATGGTCTTCGTACAATGATGATAACGGTGAGTTGAAGACGTCTTCGTGTTTGTTATCGTCTAAATGTTTGTCAGCTTCGGTTTTTGCAGCTAATAATCTTTTGAATTCCTTCACATTTTCACGAGCCGCAACTTCATTGATTCTTAATCTTTCGTTTTCTTTTGTGAGAAAATGTAACGATTCTTCTTTTTCGGCTAGTAAGTCTTTAAGTTCGGAGTTTTCAGCTCGAGCGATACTAGAAGCTTCTTTAGCAACACTTGCTTCGTTTAACGCTTGTTTCAGTATGTCACGAAGTTTAAAAGATTCTTCTCTCACTATTCTTGTAGTGTTTTCGGCTCCCATAAGCGCTTCTCTTAACTTATTGTTTTCATGTTTAAGTGACGCGGTTTCTTCATCGGCTTTTTTTATACAGCTAATAAAACCCATTTCTTTCGAGGTCCATGCTAATAATGACTCTTCTGATTCCACTCTTAACCGTTCAGATGTTTCTATTTGTAACTCGAGTTTTTCAGTTAATCTTTCAACTTCTTCTTTCAAATGTTTTACTTGATCTTCGGTTAATCTTAGTTTTTCGTTAGCCGTGCTTGCTTCTGTAGCTACTTCCCTTAAAGCAGATGCTAATCCATCCATGGCTCTCTTGCTATTCTCCTCCGCTTCCATTGCGGATCTCACTTCGCTTTTCAATATTGCGATTTCTTCTTTTAATGCTTTTGTTTCTCGGGATGTGTCGAAATTATTACCTCTTTGAGATACCGCTGATTGTGAAGGTCTTGACCCGTTTCTGTTACCTCTTTGAAAGTTCTCAAGCTGCTCATGGAGTGTAATGACTTCGAGCTTCGACTCTTCTAGATCCATTTTAGTCTGCTCGATTTGTTGAGTTTGAAACATCAATGATTCCAACATTTGCGATTCTGATTGCTTTGTCTTCTCCAACTGGTCTTCTAATTCTCGGATTCTTTTTGTCAATCCATCTAAAGACGCATCCCTCTCAGCTAATTTAGCCTCAAACACCTTTGCAGATTCAAGTTGTTTGCTGAATGAAGCGATCTGTTTATCTCTTGACTCGATTTCTTTTTTTGAATTTGACAGCGTGTCTTTGAGACTCTTGAGCTCCGAAAAGACTTGTTCAGCTTTTGTAGGTGATAAGCCTGCGTTTGCCAACTCTTTAGCCTCGCGAAGCTCAGCAACCACACGGTTTCTTTCATTTTCGGACTCATCTAATCTTTCTTTTGTATTCTTTAGTTCCTCCTCTAAATTAGTCATTTGTTTTTGTAGCATAGCAGCCTTAACTATCCGATTCTGTATAACAGAAACATAAATCATCATTAGTTCAACATATATGCTATCAATCTGACCCTTACTAATCCTGTTTATGGTTTTGAAACATAATTTAATAAGCAGTTTCAACTAAGCATCTCAAATAAACTCTAAAGGGGGTGTTTGGATTGGCTTATTCAAACAGCTTGTCTGCTCATATCACTTTTTCGATAAGCAAATAAGCAATTCGATCCGAGTTCTTAGATGAACAAAAAATGTTTTTGCTAGCCTCCTTATATAAGGTAAATTATTTATTTTTTTCTTGCAAAAAAATCAAAACTACAAGTATGCACAGCTTATCCAAACATGCTCAAAGTGCTAAATAGCTTTTCACGATACAATAAAATATAAGCTATTAACCTCCTGAATTAAGCATACCCAAAAACCCTCTTAACTTCATTTCATAAGGGTAATTATTTGTTTGTGTTTTTAACCATAAACCAAAAATAATACTCCATAATAAATAAAATAAAAAAGCAATCGAAACAGCCTCAGACAACATCCTCATTATATGTTTTTGTCCAAAACATAAAAAGCAGTTTTTATATGTTATATATCCCAAAAACCACCAAAATCTTACAATCTCAGAGAAATTAATAAAAATGGCATACCTCAGATAAACTTATAGATTTACGATCAACCGAAACAAGTGCTTCTTTATCAACTTGTGACGAAATACCATCCCCTCTACAAATTTTTGATCCAGAAATACTTCTTATCAAAAATGATTTTGATGATTGTTTCTTTTCTCCAAATTCCAAATAACCAGATCTACAAAGCAACAAATAACATAAAATTGTAACAAGCCCAAAACAACATATGTAACGTATGATATTTTNTCTCACTATTCTTGTAGTGTTTTCGGCTCCCATAAGCGCTTCTCTTAACTTATTGTTTTCATGTTTAAGTGACGCGGTTTCTTCATCGGCTTTTTTTATACAGCTAATAAAACCCATTTCTTTCGAGGTCCATGCTAATAATGACTCTTCTGATTCCACTCTTAACCGTTCAGATGTTTCTATTTGTAACTCGAGTTTTTCAGTTAATCTTTCAACTTCTTCTTTCAAATGTTTTACTTGATCTTCGGTTAATCTTAGTTTTTCGTTAGCCGTGCTTGCTTCTGTAGCTACTTCCCTTAAAGCAGATGCTAATCCATCCATGGCTCTCTTGCTATTCTCCTCCGCTTCCATTGCGGATCTCACTTCGCTTTTCAATATTGCGATTTCTTCTTTTAATGCTTTTGTTTCTCGGGATGTGTCGAAATTATTACCTCTTTGAGATACCGCTGATTGTGAAGGTCTTGACCCGTTTCTGTTACCTCTTTGAAAGTTCTCAAGCTGCTCATGGAGTGTAATGACTTCGAGCTTCGACTCTTCTAGATCCATTTTAGTCTGCTCGATTTGTTGAGTTTGAAACATCAATGATTCCAACATTTGCGATTCTGATTGCTTTGTCTTCTCCAACTGGTCTTCTAATTCTCGGATTCTTTTTGTCAATCCATCTAAAGACGCATCCCTCTCAGCTAATTTAGCCTCAAACACCTTTGCAGATTCAAGTTGTTTGCTGAATGAAGCGATCTGTTTATCTCTTGACTCGATTTCTTTTTTTGAATTTGACAGCGTGTCTTTGAGACTCTTGAGCTCCGAAAAGACTTGTTCAGCTTTTGTAGGTGATAAGCCTGCGTTTGCCAACTCTTTAGCCTCGCGAAGCTCAGCAACCACACGGTTTCTTTCATTTTCGGACTCATCTAATCTTTCTTTTGTATTCTTTAGTTCCTCTTCTAAATTAGTCATTTGTTTTTGTAGCATAGCAGCCTTAACTATCCGATTCTGTATAACGGAAACATAAATCATCATTAGTTCAACATATATACTATCAATCTGACCCTTACTAATCCTATTTATTGTTTTGAACATAATTTAATAAGCAGTTTCAACTAAGCATCTCAAATAATATCTAAAGGGGGGTGTTTGGATTTGCTTATTCAAACAGCTTGTCTGCTCATATCACTTTTTCGAAAACCAAATAAGCAATTCCGAGTTCTTAGATGGAAAAAAAAAAATGTTTTTGCTGGCCTCCATATATAAGGTAAATTATTTATTTTTTTATTGCAAAAAAATCAAAACTACAAGTATGCACAGCTTATCCAAACATGCTCAAAGTGCTAAATAGCTTTTCACGATACAATAAGATATAAGCTATTAACCTCCTGAATTAAGCATGCCCAAAAACCCTCTTAACTTCATTTCATAAGCGTAATTATTTGTTTGTGTTTTTAACAATAAACCGTTAAAATAATAATAATAATAATAATAATAATAATAAAAAAAAAAAAAAGCAATCAAAACAACCCCAGACAACATCCTCATTATATGTTTTTCTCCAAAACATAAAAACATAAAAAGCAGTTTTTATATGTTATATATCCCAAAAACCACCAAAATCTTACAATCTCAGAGGAATTAATAAAAATGGCATACCTCAGATAAACTTATAGATTTACGATCAACCGAAACAAGTGCTTCTTTATCAACTTGTGACGAAATACCATCTCCTCTACAAATTTTTGATCCAGAAATACTTCTTATCAAAAATGATTTTGATGATTGTTTCTTTTCTCCAAATTCCAAATAACCAGATCTACAAAGCAACAAATAACATAAAATTGTAACAAGCCCAAAACAACATATGTAACGTATGATATTTTTTTTATCTTGTTTATGTATATGATGAATAAACAGCCAAAATATAGGGAGAAATTAAGAAAAAAAAAAATTAGTACCTGGATTTTGAACGTAACATTATGGAAAATTCAACTATTTCTGGAAACTGAGAAAAAAATGGAGAAAAAAATGGTTGAAATAAATACACAGGGTTTGAAGTAGTCCGATGTTGGCGGGTACTATGTAATATGTATGCATGTGTTCTGTTGTGTACTTTCAACAAAATCTTTTTTTATGATTTTAGTATGGGATTGGTTATTGGTTGGATTATAATATTCTCTTAATTTTTTTTTCTTTTTTTATAATTTTTATTTTATTTATGAAACATAAAATATAAAGTTTAATAAGTCGAAAGTAGTAACACACAAAAAATACGAAACAAAAGATCATAAAAACTATCATGTAATGTTAATAAAATGAGTAAAGCTGACAAAAAAAGTGTAATACATAAAAGGGATTTGCTAACGAGTGCCCAGTGGGCATTGTTTAAACAATAAATACATGCAATTAATATGTAATTAATACACTTAAATTTCCTTTTTTTAATCAAAAATGCATTTAATAAACATTAAATAAATGTAAAATTGACTATAATTAAATATGTTTTTCAATTTAATACACTCAAACTTTCCATATATTTATATTCTAAACAATGCCCAGTGGATACCCATTAGCAAATCCTTACATAAAACATAAGTTTAATGATTCAAAAGTAGTAAAAGACAAAATTTATGAAACAAAAACTTAGGGTCCGTTTGGTTTATAAGTGGGGTTGGATTAGGATTTGGATTTGGTATAGGATTTGGATTTGGGGTAAGTTTAGGAGAGAGAAAATATATTTATTTAAATATATTTTATAATAAAAAAATATTATTTAGATAATGTTAAAAAAAATAATGTGAGAGAATATGTAGTGGGTCCCACGGGTTTGATGTAAACCTACCTAGTGGGTAAGGATTTAAAAAACCTTTGTTGACGGGTTTTGAAAAGTTGAGCATCATCAACCAAACAATAATTTTTTGGACTTATGCCCAAACCTCTCATATAAACCCATAAACCAAACGGACCCTTATAAAAACTCATTTATTCTAATAAAGGGGTAATTAATTGAGAGGAAATAGACAAGTGGGAAAAAGGTAAACAATTAATTCCAGCATGGAAACTAATTTACTAAAATCTCTATATTTCCTGAACTTTTCTAATGTAACGCTTTTTGGTTTTTGTATTTATGTTTATCTATACTACATATAATACACAAATGAATCTCTCTCCAAAAATTTCAAATGTACAAAAAATTATGCAATGTTTACAACACTTTAAAGCAAGGAATCTTCATAATTACAACAAGTAAAGCATTGTGTACAAGCAAAACATGCATGACACGAAATTAAGACCAAAATACATAAATACATACATTAAATAGCCTTTAAAACACCCCTAAACCTAAAGTTACAATGATTTAAAGCATTGTGTACAAGCAAAA
>LBNU01033025.1:3874-18267 GCA_014162995.1 Artemisia annua
GTGGGCTTGTGGGGGGTTTGGGCCAGAGATAGAAATGGGCCAGCAAAAAAGAAAAGGGGAAAGGGCTTGGACTGGATTTGGGATTATGGGTTTGTTTTGGTTTTGGGTTTAATAATAATAAGGTGTCCGTTTGGTTTAGGATTTAACATAAGGAACAATATTGTAATTTTGGATTTTAAGGGGACTGAAATTGCCAACCTTCCAAAGTATCTTCAAGGGTGAATTCTTGCCAATGGTGAATAGTACAAGGTCTTTTTTTGACTTTTCCCACTATTTGATTTTGCAGGGACCATTTCTGCCATATTTGAAACTTGATGGACCAAATGTGTAATTTCTCCAAACTTTTCACCAAAGGATCATTTTTGCCAAAGTTTCATAATTCAAGAACCATACTTGTTATTTTCCAAAAGATTTTAATCCCAGGGGCTATTTTTGACACTTTTGCAAAGTTCAGGGACTAAACTTGTAAACTTTTGAAACTTTTCATCAAAGGAGTAATTATGACAACTTGTGATTTTCTAAGGACTTTGGTTGAATTTCTTTTCAAAATTAATGCTTAGGGACTAGATTTGACAAGTTTAGAAAGTTGAGGGACTGAAACTGCAATTGTGCAAACTTTGTTCGTTTTTCATTTGTTTTCAAACATTTTGCATCTAAAACATATAAAACACAACCCTGGGATATTTTCAGTATTTTGATGCATATTTGGGTGTTTTTGGATATTTTGGCAGTTCAGATTAGGTAATAATGATGAGTATTTACACACTCATCAACCACTTAGACCCTTAACTTTATAACTTTTGCAAAACAAGTCCTTATAAGTTTATAACTATTTTACTTTCTATCCTAAGGTTTTAGAACTTTGCAAAAAGGGTCCTTATACTTATAACTTCTAAGAAATGTCAAAAATAGTCCCTAAACTTAATATTTTCAGAAAATTACCATATACACCCCTATGCATGGAAAACTTTGCAAAACTAGTCCTAATTCCATGCAAACTATATTTTTATGAAACAAAAAGGTTTCCTAGCTTATGGTTAACTAATATTAGCTTATCTAAGTTACCTAAACTAGCTTATAGCTTTTGGAAAGTGCTTATAGCATATAAACATGAATTCGACACATATTAGGGTTTTAAAAAGAAAACTAGCAAGTTTTAGTAATCAAGGCTTAGGCAAGGGTTCTAATGGGATCTAAGGAAACCTAATACTATCCTAGGACTATAATAAAACTAGTAAAACCAGTATAGAAAGCTTACGTGACCAGCTAGAGCTTAACGAGGGATCCTAGGGTTTTCTAGGGTTTCTCGATGGAAAAACGACTCAACAAAAGTGCAAGGCCTACCTAGCTCGACTCCTAAGACTTCTATACTACAGAAATTTTGGGTGGAAGAAGAGTGATGGTGTGTTTTTGAAAATGAGAGGGTAGGGAGCTATTTGTAGCCCTCGTTAATCTTGGAGGCCAAAGTATACGGGGCTAGGTGGCACGAGGAGGGGGAGTGACTAATACAAGCTACTATATGACTATTAGAAGCTATAAGGGTGACGAGGCTAGGCTACAATGGCGGTTTAGGGTGTTTGTGGTGAAGATAGGACCGAATGGGGAAGAAGGTAACAAGGAGGTGATGCACCTCCTTATGTGGCTGCTTGTGAGGTGCTAGGGTGTGTGCTAGGTCTAGGGGAGGTAGTAGAGTGCGTGGTTGCTAGTTTAGAGGTGCTATGGTAGCTTAGTTTAGGAGTTAGGTTTAGTTTAGACCTAGTTTTGCTTAGTGAGAGATTAGGGTTTTACTTAGGGTTTAGTGCCTAGGTTAGGGTCCTATGAGTGTTTAGTGACTAATCCTAAGTCCTAAGAAGTTTATACTAAGTGGTGGTAGCTTATGGGAAAGATTTGGGAAGGTTTAACCTAGTTTCCGGGAAGTTATAACCTAGTTATGGTTTTGTGCCTAAGGGACTTGTACCTAAGCTCTAAGGGGTTTTACTAGTGTCTAAGGGTGCTAAGATACCCTATTGTTCCTAAGGTAACTCATACATAAGCCTTGAAGACTTTCAAACTAGTTTAGATAAGCATTTATGGTTTAGTAAACACATAGACCTAATTAGGGATTAATTATGGTTTATTAGGGTTTTGTGATGAGTTTAGTGTGTTAGATTGGTAGATTACTTATTGTGGTGTTGTTTTGATCTTATGTTTGACATACCAGGAGTTTAATTGATGTGAATGTAGAGATCTTTGGCTTGTGTGGATACGTGAGCAGGTCTAGAGAGTCATGCAAGTAGTGAATGCACATAAAAAGCAAAAATTTACCAGTGAAATACCTACTATAGGTATTTGTAATGGGAATGATAGTGATGAGATTTTGTGGGTTGTTATACAGGCCATGTTTGAAAGTAATTCCGTACTCGCCTCACTAAAACGGCCACTAAACATTTGAATTCGCATATCCAAAACCGTATTAAAACATTCAACCTCAAAGAAATGACGATTAGTAACATTGACCCTTCGTCTCCGACCACTTGGATTAACATACACTTCATCCATTTTCAACACTACAATATTATGTTTTTCACAAAAAGAGGATATTGTAGTTAAAAGTGGAATGAACCCGTTGACTTTGAAGTCTTTCAGTTGTTCCTGTGTTGCTTTGACTAATGAAACTGCTTCCACAATATCTTGATCTTTTTTCTGTAGAGCTTGTGACAATATATTTGTGAGACCCATGATGTACTTCATCAGATGCAAATAAAACACAAAATCAAAAGATTCAAATATACCAGAATACCACTTGCTTGATTTTGGGTAGAACCATTATTTCTTTCACTTTCAACATATTCAAGAACCTTTATAACATATGGAAGCATATCAATCAAACGCAAAATTGTTTTGTAATGAGAATTCCATCTTGTATCCCCGGCTCGGCGGCTCGTATAAGAGAAAGCTCTTGGTTTTTACCACTTCCAGTTTCAACTTCACCGTTACCAATAGCTTTTTCACTCTCACTTTTTCACATTCTATAAGTATATCTTTTCTTTTGCAAGAAGCACATACAACATTTGTCACAAGAGATAACTTATCAAAGAAGTCCACAACACCTAAGTGTTTTCGTGCAACGGCAACAACTACTAATTAAAGTTGATGAGCAAAACAATGTACATAATATGTCGAGTTATTTTCTTCCAAAATTTTAGCCTTTAAACCATTGAATTCCCCACGCATATTGCTTGCCCCATCATAACCTTGACCTCTAAGTTGTTTTAGGCTTAAATGATTTTTAGCAAAAAAGTATCAATGGCAGATTTAAGATATGAAGAAGACGTCTCTTTTACCTTAATCAAACCAACGAAGCCCTCTTTTACTACTCCATTTTTATTAACGTATCGAAAAACAATTGCCATTTGTTCTTTTTTCGTAACATCACTAGACTCATCAACTAACAATGCAAATACGTCATCACCAATTTCTTTATAAAATGGTTTCAAGTACTTCTTCTTCAAAGCAAAGAGCAATTTATTTTTGAATTTTTGGAGACAATAATTGAAAATTCTTCGGAGCCCTTTTTAACACCGCACCGATATTCTTATCAATAATTCCAATTAACTTTACCAATTCCAAATAGTTTCCACTATAAAGAGAAGTTACCTTTTCATCATGGCCACGAAATGTT
This sequence comes from Artemisia annua, assembly GCA_014162995.1. Taxonomy (NCBI): domain Eukaryota; kingdom Viridiplantae; phylum Streptophyta; class Magnoliopsida; order Asterales; family Asteraceae; genus Artemisia; species Artemisia annua. Next base: position 7,536 of record LBNU01033025.1, read on the forward strand.
AATTCACCATTCAAGCAATACCTACTTGAAATAACAGAAACATGTAATCGGATACGATATTCCCTCTTCTCTTGTTTACTTTTCCTATTAAATGCAACGACAATTGATTGGTCTTGACTCATTAAAGCTTCACACTTTTTTAATGCTCGATTGTGGAAACTGTTGAAATCACCCACATGATGAATAAACCTCTCTGTTTTGTTCCAACCATTAAAAACTTCTGTTACGAATGCCTCATTCCCACCTTGGTGTTTGATATCTTCTCTAGATAAGTAACAACATAAGCAAAACGCTTTCTCCGCCTCTACACTATACTCTAACCAATTACCATATAGATCAAACCAACTTGGAATAAAACACCTAGATTTGTTCCCTATGATTATTCTTTTAAAATCATGGCTACGTGCTTGACAAGGTTTACGAGCCCAATACTTTCGCCTTATTTCATCTCTTTGATTAACGTTGTATTGCGAAGTTCTTGGTCTATCAACAGGATCCCAAGGAAAATCATCTAAGTCAATCACATCAATAGGGTGTCTAGTGGGTTTTCCCTCGTAGTTTCCCCACTAACATTATTCGATGTTGATGAAGATGGTGTTTTTCTTTTAAAGTATCTTTCCATATTTCTAGCCAAAAATCCACAAACTAAATTAGGTGCTTACAAAAAGTGTTACACACTTAACACACTTACTAAGTACTGATATACTACAACAAAAAACTTTGTCGTCAAAAAAAGTATTGCAAAAAAAAAATCCACATTCACATATTAAATCCACTAAAAGCTATCAATTTGCCATATAAGACTTTGCCATCAAAAAGCCTGTCAAATGGCTACTGGAAACTGCCATTCAAATGCCCATCAAATATGAAAAAAATAAAACAAAAATTAAAATTTCCAAATCAAAAACTCTATTTATTTTTATCTAATACAGTAATGCAAAGTAGTAATAACAAACTTTCTAATTTATAACACAAATTTAGAGTTTGGAAAATTAAGTTTGAGGTTAGGGTTAATGGGTTATCACTTACCATATTCAAAATTGACACGCAAAAGATGCAAATCTTGAAGAAACTTTGAAGAGTTGTAACAGAGAATCAATTATCAATTAAGTTTAATGTGAATATTAGAATATTTGATGCTTTGCCTCACAATTGCATCTGTGTAGTCGATAACAAATGTATAAACAAAGAGCATTTGGGCTTCGTGGGTTGGGGGCTATTTGATTTATGAGTGGAGGGCCTTTAATAGAAAAGCCTTTTTTTTTTCTTTTTTTTTGACACTGGACTCTCATATTTATGGGCCAAGTGTGGAGGGCACTGCCACCCCAAACACAAGCGTAGTTCCGCCCCTGCCAATTCCTACTCCTTTATTTTCAAATATGAAGCTAAAGATTCATGCATTTGAGAAAATAATAGGAATGCGAATCTGACCATTTACTGAGCAACACGTCATAAAGAGTTGGGCCAACAGCAACTGTGTTTGATCCTTGCGAACGAGCAGCGGAGGTTGATGCTTTCTTCTTTGTCGCGTCCCGTCCGATAGGTCGAACCTCATGAACCTTTACATCCTCTGAATCAACTGGTTCCTCGTTTAGATCCAAACCAAAATGTGATGAGTCACCTGATTCGTGTAAAGGTGCTTTCTGATGTCCTAGACTTTTTGGAACCACTTGATTCGAATTTTAAAACATATTGTCATTTCTACCTTTTACCATTTAGGGTGGTCCTTCAAAATCTTCCAACACTCAACCAGTGTGAAAGGGCGCATCGTAAGTAGTATGATACTCTCTATGTGCTAAATCCATATTGTCCGCTTCGGATGCACCACTCTTTGGCCTCGATTTCACGTAATTGTAAATCGCATAAAATTGAGAAACATTAGGATGAACCCAACCTTTTCATTTAGAGATATAGGAATTGTATGAATGTTCTGCCTCCTTCATTTTACTCGCAAGGTATGCAGTTACTTGCGTCCAACACCCATTAGCTTTCTAGCATTTCCTTCAACTCTACTCTCTGACACATCTGTCAAGCTTTACATAAATCTATCTCTTCGTCAGGGCTCCATGGTTCATCTGATCTTTGTCATTTTTCTTGGATTATGTAGGCCTTTTTGTATACTTGTTTTTCGGTGGGTGCCACTTCCTTGATGAAAGAGTCAGAATGAACAGGTTAGGATGGACCTTCCGAAGCTTAAGCCGAAAAGGGTTCAGAAGGTTGAGAAGGGGCCCCCCATGTTAGGTCACCATGTTAAGCATACTCAACCATAGATTCATGAATGTANCTTAACTGTTTGAAACTATGGATTACTTTGGCGACACTAGCATCACCTTGAACTTTAATTAACCCAAGAGCGATGTCGCATATCAAAAAAGAGGGGAATGTCACAGGAAGTTCAAGTTCCACGAACTCTATAAAAGTGAATACACCTTCCTTTAAATTTTCCCTTGTAATTTAAAATGTGTGACTAAAATTACTTATTACCATTCTCTATTTAATTATTTTTCTCTACTTGTTCCCTTCCCTTTAAACATAAACTAACACAAATTAACAAATAGTTGTATTACTGTTTGTTCACCCTCATTTTATTCACCATAACCTCTTTATTAGAAAAAGTTGATGTAGTCGTAACTTTTGAACATAAACGAAGGTCATAAATCAACATACACAAATAAAGATGGGAGAAAATGATATGAATTACATATGTAACCCTCACAAACATAAAGAAATGAGCAAGTCTCTTGTTCTTTTTAAGCCGGGAATTTTTGGTATATTTTTTATTAAAAAGTGTAGTACCTTGTTCGAGAATTGAGGTTAGTTGTTTTGATGTACACAGTTTTGTTGGTACAACATAGCAAATGGTTCAAAGGACGCTTTTTAGGGTCACAATATCATTTTGCCTTTGGCTCATATACTTAACTTTATTGAAGGAGACAACATAACTAATCAAAATTATAATACTTACAACTTTTCTTGGTCTATATAAACACACTTAATTAAATGTACCTTTTTTCTTTATCATTTTTTGTACAAAAATTTGATTTGCCTACATCACTTTTTATTCTTTGAAAGTCAAAGACTCATAAACACCGACGTATACACATTAATGTAACGCAGCACATGCAATAATAAGCAGCATCGTAGCATTGATCTTTTTGTTTCAGTTGGTTAAAATGATCGAGTTCGGAAAAAGCACAAAACTAACATAAAATGAATTGTCAAAAGCTTACAACAATAAAATTTGTTGAATTAATCATATAAAGCTTCAACTTGGCGCACCGCTTTCTTAAATTACCAAAATCATATGAATTTAAATATATGCTAAGGCGGAGTATCACCCTTTTAACAATTTTCGGGTCCTCGGTCCGGTCCAGTTTGATCTTACGCACAACTGGACATTATGCTTTGTTGAACCGGACCGACAAACGAACCGGACCGGACCAACCCGGACATGGACCGAACATTTCGGTCCTGTGTTTTGGGCCAAATCGGTTTTCTGTCCGGTCCGGTTTCAACACATTATCCACGAAACAGATGTAATAGTAAAAAATCAAACACGAAAAAATACCTCACTTTATATAAATACGGGCGGAGCTAGTAGGGTGACTAGTGGGTGCTGGGCCACCCTTAATCAACTTAATTCACTCATTATTTATTTAGATTACAAGTCACCTTTATAATAGTTTTTACATTCAGCATCCGTTATTCTATAGACATGCCGTAAAAATTCATAAATGAATAACTTAAACATTAAAAGACATCACTATAGATTAATTTTTGACGCGATGTTTATCATTGTGACTTTTTGCGTTAAGCATTGCCGGCCCCCTTTAACTAAAAATCCTGGCTCCACCTAATATAACATTACATATCACCGAACAGTTGGCAAACCGTGGGACTGCGCGTAAGAAGAGTAGGAAATGAGGATCAAGCGTGGTGGAGTCTGATCTTATCTTTCTTTTTATATAAAACGGTTTTTCAATCGAACGACAATTTTTTAAACATACATTAGCTATCTTACATGTCTTCGACGTGACTTGAAGCCACAATCTTTAGGTTGTTAAGCCACACACATACGGGTAAGTTAAGAGACCTTTGGTATTATATAAAAAGTTATATCGTATACTAAAATCATCTCAATATACAGCTAAAATGCACACTAACAGTAGAGGTAAACATCAAAAAAGTCGACACTGTTAAAGAAAATAATTTAGTTGTTGTATTAATTAGATGTATTTATGTAAACATCAAAAAAGTCAACACTATTAAAAAAAATAAGTTAAACATCGAAAGTCGATATTGTTAAAAAAATAATTTAGTTGTTGTGTTCATAAGATGTAAATTGAGTATCTTCAATAACAATGTTATAAACTAGCGTTTAAACTTTATAGCATCATGTAAACACTACCAACCCCTTATACTAATACTCACAAGTAACAGCAATAACATATCCATAAGAAATTAAGAACTTATTTCATTTGTAAATTTGTAACCAAAACCAAAAATGTTAACGATAAAAGACTGTTAATCAGAACTTTTTCACTAAATTAATACTTAAATTGCTTTAAGAGATGCTAATTCAAGTGGGTATGGTAGCTTTCAATCCTTTCATCAGCATTGACAGTTATGTATTTTCCTTCAAGTAAACAAGTTTTTACTTTCATAGTTTCATTGAATGATTGAAATTATATATATGGGCTATCATTGGAAATATTGGGAGGGCCAAAGCCTTCTTAATGGACCAAGTCACTAGTGATGCCCATTTAGCAGGGGTGTTGACAAATCTTGTATTGAAAACTGAAACCCAACCGAGTCTAATAAAACTAAACCGAGTTTGTCAAAATCTAATCGAGCCAATTAAATTTGGATGGTTTTGTCAAAATGTAATTCACATAAATATTTTTTATTGTTATGGATCATTATTAGTGGATGTCCATATAGCCCATAATAGGCTCACGGCCTATATTAGCTATTAGGGTTTTGCCCTAATGTTTGTGAATATATACTCTTGTAAATCTCCTAGTTAATGATCAATAAGAAGAATATCATTCCCTCAATTCTTGTTCACAACACGTTATCAGCACGCTCTACTTATGTTTTCGATTTTTTTTAAGGTACGTTTCTTTTAATTGAATTAAAGGTACGTGTTTTTGTTTTTCGATTCGCTGAGGTAAGTCTTGAACCCTTTATGCATATTGACCTTACTTATTGAATACGTAACTGTGGATTTGTTTTAATATCTATTGATAACCATTGTGTATGAGTCATAATCTATTAGTGCCATGCATCAGTTGTTTAATAAACATTGGCGATCTTTAGTTATCCACTGATCATATGTTAGTTTTACCATTGGATCAATTGTTGATGTTGATTTTTTAAAGCCATAGATTACCTAATACGAGTCGTATATCAAAGTTGAATATAATTTTTTTATTATTATTTAAAAAAAAAAGAATAATCTTAATCAATTGTAGACGAATAAAAGTTTAACTTGATTAAAAGCAATATCGCGTAGTCATGTATGCATGTAAGTTCAAATGATGAAACTGTTTAGTCTATAATTTGATCATCGTATGATTTTTTTTTTATGCTTATTTACATGTATGTTGTTATATTGAAAATTTTGCATAATGCAATGCGGTTTAATGTATAGAATAATATGTGTGCTACAACTTGTGTGTTAATTTACTCGTATTTATTTTATTTATAAGATAACCCTTAACATATAGTTCGGATACATATTTTGGTATGTTGCGAACTTGCGATGCATAAATCTGTTGTTAATAGATTTTAGGTATACCTGCCTGGTTTACAATATGGGCCATGCATAAATTTCTTTGCGCCTAATTGCCTAGGGGAAACAATCTAAGGTTAAGTTGTGATTCCACCAAGTTGTACGTGAGCCCTACATAATATGGCTTTGTTGCTTAAATACTTCTTAAAAACATTATGTCTTGTCTTTTAAAAGCTACTTAATTTATATAATAATGTGAACCGGAGAATATGGCATGCGTTGAATATGTTAATTATAAAGTAGTTTGCTTGAATTAATTTAAGTGAAACATGAACCATCACATGCTTGATTTTAAGCATTCCGAAAATCTTTATTGTTAAANGGCCAAAATTTTTCAAAAATTTTTCACTTTATTTCAAAATTTTTGTGGTTATCAGTCCGCCATGTCTAACTGACAAAAGGATTGGCTAATCCAGGAGCAAACGGCTCTTGGTAAAGATAAATAAAATCCGTTTACGGCTTGCAATTTGCCAAAAATTGTATGGTAATCGACTCACCATATCTTTAATTAGTGAAGAGTTGGCTAGCCCGCAAGATTATGGCTTATGGTAAAGGCAGTTGGAAAACCATAATTGGTAATCAGCTCACCAAAGATAATAACTATGTTTTATCTAAGAGTTGGCTAGTCCAGAAGCAAACGGCTTCTGGTAAAGACATATCAAACCCGTTGAAAGCTGGTGATTTGCTAAAAATCACATGGTTATCGGTGTACCATGGTTCTCACTTGAACTTAAACATTCGGCTACTCCAGAAGTGATGGCTTTTGGTAAAGAGACTTAAAATCCATCAAGTTTTCATAAAATATTGCTAGGGACTAGCAATAGTTTAGTGTGAGGGATTGATGAGTGCTTAAACACTCATCATTTTTGGTCAATCTGAATTGCGAAAACATCTGAAAACACTCAAAAACGCATCAAAATGCATAAAATATCCAAGGATCGTGTTTTATATGTTTCAAATGCAAAATGTTTAAAAACAGATGAAAAACGAACAAAGTTGCATAATTGGTAGTTTCAGTCCCCCAACTTTCAAAGATTGGCAAAACTAGTCTCTGGAATCCAAAATTGTGGAGTTTTATCATTCAAGGTCCCTGAAATATTTTAAGTTGTCAAAATTGGTCCTTGAATAAATTTTTGGGCAAATGGCAGAAAAGGTCCTCCAACTTTTGAAAATTGTCAAATATGGTCCTCGGATATGTAAAAAGTTTGGAAAAATGGCAGAATTGGTCCTTGGAATTTTCAGTTTCTACACGTTTGGTCCTTGGGCTAATATTTTCTACAAACCAAACAATACCCTTTTACTTAACCCAAAACACCACTCAACCCATTTAAACCTCCTAGCCCATATCCCTTGGCCCATTATCCAAATCATAAAACCACACCCCGTTTTTATTATACCAGGGTCAAACCACAAGGTCAAAATTATACCCCTTCCCTCCCACACGTGACCTGCAAAGCAACCAAACTCCATCATCACCCTCACACCTCTGCTCCTTCACTGCCACACTTAAAACCCTCCCCTAGCTACTCACTACAGTCACCCTAGTCCAATAATCTCACCCCTAAACAAGTTAAATAGCTATGGTTATCATAACTATTTTGGCGCCTAATCTCACAAACGGCCAAGATCAAATTCCTTTCAATCAATGGCTCAGATTGTTGCTGGGATATGCTCACAAGAGTCCAAGGAACCCTAATTTTCAACTATAAAAGGGAGCATTGTAGCAGGAAGATAGGAGTAGAATTTTAGCTTAATTTTAGTTAAGTAATTTTATGTAAAAATCTTCAAATTCTTAGTTATGTTTCTAGTTGTAATTTGTTGTTCTTAGCTCAATTTAAGTTTCCAGTAATCATTTCAAACTCTTGTACCATTTTCAGTTTTTATTATAAAATTCAAGCTTTTACATAATTATGGTATAGGCTCAAAAGCCATTGTTTAGTAATTATATAAGCTCATTCAAGTCTCTTATAAGCTTTTCTAAGCCTCTGAAACATTTTACTCAGCTTCTAGTTAAAATAAAAAAAAATAATACAAAAAAAAAATCAGTTAAAGTAAAAGAAAAATAAAAGAAGAAATCAAGTGAAGAAGAAGCAAGAAGCTGAGGAGCAAGGTTTAGAACCTCATGGGAGGTATTAGGTTGGACTAGTAACTGGTCCATGTTCTTGGTTGGACCACACAGAAGCAGTTGTAAGCCACATTCACCACTTTTTGCATTCCACTGTTCTTTGTTTAATCTATGCTTGTTTGTGTTTCTATGCATCTATTAGGTTTAGTTAAAGTTTTGTTGTAGCTTAGATCATCAGTTGTTGAATAATATAGATATTTGCTTTTAATCTCAATTCCACAGTCATACCTAAGTTGTACCTAAGTTGTTAGTCATTTCTGTGTTATAGGCTACCATTGTTGTTGGTTCATGCTTAAATGATCTTATGAATTGTTATTATAACCTGTTGGATTAAAATCATAGCTTGAAATCAGAATCTCACTTGGGTCTCATACAAAAACAGATTTTAAATAGGTGTTTGGATTTGCATGATTAACTATGGTTTTGTGAGTTCCAGTGGTAGGAAGTTGTTTACACAACATTCTCAAGTCCAATATAGTGAGATTAGAGCATAAAACCTAGTGGTCATGTACAAATAAGTCAAAATTACCTTTGTGATCTTATTGTTCAGCAACTGTTAGAATTTGGACTTGCATAACCAATCTCAAAGGTGCATTAGTTAGTAATTTGGCTTAAATCAGCTACATTATAGCTTGTTACATCTTATTTAATCATCTAGGTAGTTTTAAATCTCAAATTGGTCAAAGTTCATACAATCTCACAAAGTCAAAAAGGCATAACTGATAAAATGAGCAGTTTTTCTAGGGGTTGCACAGGCTTCATTATGGATTGAAAATTGAAATAGCTTGTTGTTTTGTGATCTTTGGTTGCTTGTGAGTCTAATCCAACAAGAAAATCTAAAATTGGAACTCATTTAATCACTTGAATTTGGCCTAGAAGTGACCTGTTTACTCAGTAACCTCCCCTGTGTCATGACTTTGTCAGTTTGACCATTTTTCATTTGATTATAACTTGATCATTAGTTGAGCATTTTGTCTGATCTTTGGTGCTTTTGGAAGCTTGATAGCTTGTCTTGAGTGTTCAATAATTGTTTTGTCCTTAATTTCTTGTTCTATTAGCTTATTTTGGATCCTTAAATGGCATTTTGACCACTGTTCATTCTGGTTCATCAGTTGCAATGAGCTTGTTTGATTTTCTCTTGTGCTTTAGTTGTTGTTAGTTGTTGTTATTAACATGTTAGTGTACTGAGATTGTGCTTAGTTGAATTTGCGTATGGTTTGAGCTTTAAGTGCTTATTTGGCTTGCTTGCTTAGTTCATAATCTCACTTTTTGCTTAATCCTTAACTGTTGGTATTTTCATGTTTGCTTAAGCTTGTGACTTGTGAAATTTGAGCTCACTTAACTGTTTTAAGGTTCAATTGTGACTTGTGCATTAAATTCTAAGCTTATCTAGATCCCTAGTGAGCTTTTGAGTATCAAGCTTACTGATTGTTCATATCATTCAGTGTGGTTTCAAGCTTATTTTACAAGCCTCTATCTTGCTCATCACTTGAGCTTTTCCTGAGCTTGTGGGCATTTTGGAAAGCCCACAAGGTGAACTCACTGAATCCAGGCTCACTTTAGTTTTGAGAGCTTTTGCCCCAGCTTATTTTGGCCTGCCAACAAGCCTGCATGCCTGTTTGGCTCAAGTTTGGTTGGGATTTGCTTATTTCTTGCTTCTGGCTTATTCAGTGCAAATGACCTATTTTTTTTAGCTTCTTCTCAGTTTACATAACNTTTGTCCTATTGTTTTAGCTTCTTCTCAGTTTACATAACTTGTTTGTGGCCTTTAGTACCTTTGGTTCAGTAGTGGGAGCTTGTTACAAGCTTATTCAAGCTTAAACTCCACTTTGACCCATTTTTAAGTCCCATTAAGCTCAAAAGCTCATTCTGAGCTTATTTTTGAGTTTGAAAAAGATTGTTTTCACAAAAGTTCATCAATTTCAGTAGTTTATTAGTTTTGTAAAATAAAAAATCAGAAAAACATCAATTTAAATTTAGTGATAGCTTCTATTTAATAGAAGTTATTTTTTTTAATTTTTCTTTCAGCTTATTTTTAAGCATTTTTACATTTTTATATTTTTCTTAATTTTCTTTCTTATTAAAGTAATTCTAGGAATTTTCTCAGATTTTTCTTTTGTCATTTAGTAACTTTTATAATTAATAATAGTTTAGTTACTAATTAATTAATAATAATTAATTAAATAGTTTAATTAGTTTTTATTAAGCAACAGTACCTTTTTATATTTTTCCTAGGTCTTATTAGTCATAAAGTATTTTTAGAAAATAGTTTCATAATTTCTACTGTTCATTTAGGATTTATTTTAATTTAAATTAGTTTAATTAATAATTAGTAATTAATTAATATTAAATAATTAAAAAGTTAAAAAAAATATTTTTCTTTTTCTTAAAATTTTATTTTGTCTTTAGATTTGTAAAAAAGTAATTTTCATCATCATAGGTCTTATATTGCTCTCATTTCGCTTTTATTTTTGTACGTTAACGTTTATTTAAACGTAAAACGTACGTTTTTAGGTTTTAATCGTTTCTAGGTTATTTGCTTGCACGTACTTGTTCATATAGCTCTGTTTAGTCATTTTCTATCATATTCCCGTAGAATAATCAATCATAACCCTTTCTTGTTCATAATCACTCGATCACAAATTCGTTTTTAATACAATTCACATCCTCGTCGGGACATAACGACCCGGGAATATTTCTATACTCCTTGGACTTCATTGAATTGGGTTCTTGAAACTCAGGATTTTGTTACGGTTGGCCATTCACAAGTGGTTAGCTCGTGTGACGAAACCTGACCGTTTCGGGACCAATCA
>LBNU01033027.1:8903-22544 GCA_014162995.1 Artemisia annua
AATATAATTGGTAGAAGTTTTTACTTCAAAATTCAGAAAGTTTAGTTCTTCTTTTTTCAAAAAGAAAAAACAGCATTATTTTACTTCCTATTCTTTCATGTACATTTTTTTTTTTTTTTTTTTTCTTTTAATGATAAGGTGTGAATAATGAGCTGCATAAGGAGGTTGTACGCATTAAATCATCAACCAATCACAGTGAAGACACGTCAGAATATTAATTGCATCGGATGCTTCATAGAGTTGTAAATTATTCTCGTTTATTATATACTATAGATCTAGATACTCAATCTAAAACGAAAAAAGGAAAATATAAAACGTTTTCCAAAATTGGATAGTTTTGTCAAATTTGTAGCTACTGGTATTTATTGAATATGCATTTTCATTTTTGACATTTTTTATACTTTGTTCAGGATTAATCATCTAACATCACTAATGTTTAGCCCAATACTAAATACTAAATGGGAAGTGATTTACACTCTATAAAATGATTAGGACACTCAAATTTATTGTGTTCGGACATTTACACCCTCATAGTCACCCTTTCATCTTCACCCTTGTGAGGGTATAAATGTCCAAACACAATAAATTTGAGTGTCCCAATTATGAATTTTTCTGTATATTTTTGTGCAATAAACTAACTATTCAAAATAGTAAACATATTGCCTTGAAGAGAGGAATAGATGAAACTGGAAGAATTGTCAAATGAATAGTCCAGAAAAATCTAAAGTGTGCAAATCACTTCCCATACAAAATAGATAAAAACACCAACGAAGTAAATACAACTTAAAAAAATAAAAAACCAATTATTGGTTACGACACGGCTTTGGTTGCTTTCGTAGCGAGGACAGGAGATTAAGCCGTTGAGGGCAATTGCTTCGCCATTAAAAGGAAGGTGACGAGGTTAGCTATAAATATTTTTACAATTTTGAAAATTATCGACGAGATGAGGTAGTGGTTACGCCATTAAAAGGGAAGGAGGCTAATAGGCTATTTATAAAGTGATAGATTTGCACACTTAATAAATTTATTTGCACACCTAATTTTTGGTGTTTGTTAAACAACATGCAGATTTGCCCGCGCGTTGCTGCGGGGCGGCCGTGTTTGTGTTTATTACAATCATGTTAATCCTTGGACCACTAAGAGCGGGCAAGCTGTAGCACTTTCCAAACTCTCGACCGTCAGACTTGTGTAGACCCGTTAGATTCCGACTGAAAGGATTTTGAGCTGCTGTACATGCATTTAAATAAACAAATAAGAAACGGGTGTGATTCGGAGGGTTTTAATAAGCAACCCCAACTCTTTTTCCAGCCAAGTTGTCACTCGAAAATTGTTTGCAGGTAGAAATTTAGGTGGGTTGCAAATGTTTTCAAATGGGTTCCGGTGAAAAACATGTCATTTGTGTTGGGTTGGGATGACCCGGAAAACTTTTTGTTCTAAAATTTATATTTTTTTCGTGAAATTTAGACAATGGATACTAATCATGAAATATAATGTTCATGCTTGGATTTACCACATGCTTGGATTTACCAAAAAACCATGTGCATATTTGAGACAGCGAATATTACTCTAGTCATACAAAGCCTACTTGACCATGTATGGGAAGTTAACAAACTTTTAAAGATGTTTAACCCCAAGTAAATGAAACAATAAAAAACGAATGTAATGAGGAAGTTTAAATGAACAATGATATAAATAACAGTAACTTCGCATGCATTCTTAAAATAGCATTTCAGGTATGGTTCGCTTGATTATATATTGCATATTCAACCTCAAGTACTACATTACTTTTAACGTACCTAATCATCTCCATCATGTCCAAACAATAGGAAGACGCTTCCTTCACACTTTTGGATGGTTTATGTAACAGGGTGTTTTGTTGCTGTTAGGGAGTGTTTGGATGGTTGCTGTAACGGGGTGTTTTGTTGCTGTCAGGGGTTGTTTGGATGGCTACTAAAGGGGGATTTGTTGCTGTAAAGGGGGTGTCTGCATGGCTACTATAAGGGGTGTTTGGATGACTGTTGTAAGGGGGTGTTTGGTTGTTGTTATCAGGCTGCATAAAAATTGACACGTGTGTTCAAAGCTTGCAAAATGCATAACAAATGTAAATAAAAAAAATAAATAAATAAATAAATAAATAAATAACTTACATCAGTTTCTCAAAAAATAGGGATTTCCTCAAGTTATCCGCTTGCTTTTCAACTTCAGATACAACCATGAAATGAGCAGCCTCTTGACATTTAACATTTCCTTTGCAGCCCTCAAACCTCATACTTTTTGAAATTGAGGCAAACCTGTTTATTATTATAAAAGAGCAGAGGGCATTTAAGGCAGTGACTAAGATTCAAACATTTATACATCAATGTGTCAAGTCAAGCATGTTAGCTTTAGATACTATGAAGTTAGTAGATCAATGTAACCAAAACCACGAAGAAACAAGAAATATTTTATGAAATGTTCATGTTAGTGGGGACTACTTTTGCAGCTATTGTATGAACAACCACTATACGTGACACTCTAATGTTAGCAATGTTAATTTTACTTTTATGCTTTTCTCCTTATTTTTAAGTCTATATATCCAAAGTGTTCAGATGGCATTATGCCATTTTTATTCGCTTTTTACCCGTTTGACTTTATATGGATCTAACAATAACAATGACATACCCAATCCCGTCGGGCCGGGGTGACTTTATATGGGTCTAAATGTAATAAAATGCTATATTCAGCTTAAATATCTTTTGGTACAGAGTTGTTTCAGATTGTAGATTGCGGAAAAATGGTTTTATGCAGAAACTGTAGAAAAGGTGTAGGTCTGTTGAGAACACCAAGTCCTGTAACAGAGGTGGGTATTTGCTACTGCAAAAGATGGAATATGTACTTCAGGAGATAACACACTAACCTTTTTTACACATAAACGCATCCCTGCAAATCCAATTCTGGTGATGAAATGTTTTTGTCTGCACAAAATAAAGAAAAAATCTGAGGTGATGCCATTTAATCCCAGCTAACATATTAGTTTTAGAGCTTCATTTGGTTACTCTTTCTTGCTACTATAACTGGAGTTTGTATGTTGGGTTCTAACAGCATAGTGAATTCATTTTGTATCAAAGGATGGTCTGCCTAAGCTCTTTTCTACATATGGAAATCATCAAGCAAATATGAAACGGGTGTAAAAGCTTGTAATTGCCGGGTGTATTTGTTGTAGCTGCAACAGCAGCTGCCTTCGCTTTCTTGTCTGCTTCAGCAAGTGCATTTGTTGCAGCTGCAGCAGTCATTTTTTCTCTACTCTTTCTCTGAGCCATTATAATTATTGCCAGTAACAATGGCTTTCAAAAGCTTTATTTACAAAGAGCTATTTTGAGGCAGTAATGTTGACCTGCCAAAAGCAAAAAGAATAAGAGATTAACCACTTCTTAATAAGCATTTCATCTAGATTGTCAAAGAGCAAACATGAAATTGTTTGACCCGTTTACTAATAATTTACCAAAAGTATTTCACGTTAACCAAAAGCTACCAATTTTACCGCCTTAATGACCGTATTGGGAAATCTTGCTGATGTATGATTGCTGTTGTATCCTGAAACTTCCACTAAGCATCGTTGTGACAACAATATAATGTGGAAAAATTGAGTTGTAAAAGAGAGGCAAACCTTGAACCATCGAGAAGCTGTCGCCAATCTTTAAAAAACAAACGACTCAAAAGAAATCACTGTGATGCCTATTGCGTAAATGTAGCGGACTGTTCTAAGTCTTCTTGTCTCTTGCTGTGTTTCTAGCTAATTCCATAACCTGTATACAAACACGCCAACATCTATTTAGTCAAATCATCATTCTATTGCAACTGAGACTGATCAATAAATGTACTCTATTTGATACTATTTAGAAAAAACAAAAGTTGGTAGCATATAATAACAAAAGGTAGATAAGTAGCGTGCATTCATACATTACAAACTTGAGTAAATACTGAGTACAAAACACATGATTTAAGGGTATGAATATACCATGAACGTGTCCATGGGCATCAGGGAAAATTGATCAAACCATGCAACTCTTCTTCTACTGGTTGTCAACTGCGGTATGAATTATGATTAATAAGAAATAGTACCAATGCTATTGGATTTGGTTTAATCTACATAATGCACAATGACTTAGGGTATAAAAATAGAATAAGTATATATGTTTGCCTAAAGTATACGCTCTGCGCAGTTCTTTGTTAACGTAGAACAAAAAAATCTAAATAGTTCATAAACCTTCGTTTGTATGCCAAGTTCAGCGTGGAACACAATAAGCAATTAAGCATAATAATAGATTTTGCAATTCAAAACTTTAACCAAACCCAAAATTAACGTGAGTCGTTTAACAAATGATCAATCCTATATATCAAAGCTGTGACATTTAGGATTGTTTACTTTCTTAAAAAAAGATATTTGTAATAACATAATGCGTTTAATGCAGCCACACCAACTTGTTTGAAATTCAGATACCATTCAAGGCCTATTCTTTTAGCGAGATTAGCTACTTGATAGAATCTGTTGGTCTGTTTGTTTTCGTAACAGCATGGTAAGTTTCCACTTCCACTCATCAATATTCGGTAACTCCATTCAACTAATAAGAATAACATTTAAAATTATCTGTGCACGCAAGTGCAAACCTAAACCTATAATAAAAGCATTTCAAAGCTAAGTTTGCGTGATAGCAACATGAATTCAAACTATCCGTATCGTGAACACACAAATAAAGAGATAAAATAACAAAATTGAAGACTTACATTGAATAGGAGGAGATTAATGCAAAAGCTAGAAAAACACAAAAGTTTCCAAGCTTAAGGCACGAATTACTCTCGCCTTTCTTACCTGCAAAAGAAGTCATAAATATCATCACTCACACCCTTTTCATCATTTCGAAACGCCATTTTCTGATATGTCTAATACAACAGAATACATGAATGCTTCCTAAAATGTATAAAAGCTAAAATCTATAGTTAACATGTATGTTAATTAACTTTGTTAATCCACTTAAAAAGTTATACCTAAAACATAACTATAACTAAACCCGTATTCGTATCATCATACTACGATGTGCATATTAGAACATAAAATCCAAAACAATCTCTCTTCAATATGAATTTATCAAATAGACATCAACCTCAAACACTATTTTAGAAACTACTTATTTTTCAGAAAAGAAAAAAAAAATAAAAATGATACCTCATACCTGAATGAGCATATATGTTAAATGCAAAGACCCATCAGCACACTATCCTCCAACCGGTGTTTACTAAAATAAGAACCAACAACGTTCCTGCAACACCACACCAATTAATTATGGTTCGGAAAATCAAGATTCATCGCCGATTCAACCCATTTCCACTCTAACTCTTCAACCTCCATCAACATCCAAAAACTCACAAATCAAAAAGTTTCAATCTTTTATATAAAATCTTGAAAGGGTGTTAATTAATGTCAAATAATTAAGCCTCAATTCAATTTTACTCACCAAACAATTAAACCCCAATTCATAATAATCTATCGCAAACTCACCTTTGTCTCAACAGCACGTTTCTGTATCTCCAAGTTCTTTCAATTATTTTTTCCTTATTTCTTTCACTGAATACGGCTTTGTCTTTCTTGTGCAGGTTTGTGTATCTTTGTGTATCTTTGAAGAAGAAAAGTGTTCATGAAGCTTCTTAATCACACGATTCACACCTCACAATAAATTAATATGTATTTGGTAGACACTTGTGATATGTTTCATGGTATCGTACCGGTTTCTACGGTGTATTTGTAATTCCAAAGCTGTATCACGGTGATTACGCCTAAACGGTGGGTGAATAGTTTAGGGAGCAACACATAGAGGCCGATAGCATTTGGACAACCAATTAGGGCCTCCACTGTTGGGCCTCGTGATGCTAAACCCAACAGCTAAACACCAATCACAACGTATATTAGTGGATAACGGAGCCCGTAAAAAATTGCTAATGACCCCGTTAAATTTTGGGGTTTAGTATATATTATAATTACATTATTGGCCCAAACCCGATTGTGGGTTTGAGGTCCATTAGGTTTAGAGTTTATGTTAGCTTATTGTCAAAGTTATGTTCTATTATAAATAGACATGCTACCTTATTTAATTGACAAGTCATTCAATCAATAAAACTATATTTGCTATCTTACATGGTATCGGAGCTTTAGGTTCAACCCACCATAAAATAGTTATCCTCCCGGTCATCGGCTACTTGTCGATGATTCGGAGGGATCCCAACTTATTTACTTTTTTTTCGCTTTATATTTTCGTTTTATTAGTCTTTCATCTCATCCAAATCATAAACCCTAAAACACAAAAACTCTAGCCGTCATAACACATCCCATATTATGTTGATTTAGCAATTAATCAACAAAAAATTTCTCATCATTACTCTTTGTTTTAACGTTGGAGATAATTGTCGTTTTTCGAAAATAGTTGGTCGCAAAATTGCTGCTCCTACCTAAAGGCAAAGCAAGCCATGACGAAAGAAAAAAAACGTCGCGCAAAGGAGGAAGCCGCAAGTAATAAACAACTATGCCGCCAAATATAATTATGCTTCCGTTCAGACACTGAGGAAAAGGATAACCGGCTTTTAATACTCATTCCAGTTTGGCCGTCCGGAAGACTCTCGTTCAAATTGCAGGGGAGTGTTAGACAATTACATTATTGGCCCAAAGCCGATTGTGGGTTTGAGGTCCATTAGGTTTAGGGTTTATGTTAGCTTATTGTCAAAGTTATGTTATATTATAAATAGACATGCTATCTTATTTAATTAACAAGTCATTCAATCAATAAAATTATATTTGCTATCTTACAGTTTTGACATTATGCCTTTATACCTTTACAAGGATGAGAATGAGTAACAATTATCTAAAAGTATAATGTCAAAACACCATAAATTGAAGGGATTATGTACATGGAGGCCACCCGAGTTTTAACATTTTTTCATTAAGGCCGCTCATTTATGAAAAATATCTTATAGGCCGTTCAAGTGTATTTCTCTTTTCGTTTATACCAAATTCGACAATATAAAGTGTTTATTGACTAAAATATCCTTGATATATCAAATAGAAATTACATATTTATAATATAATTTGTTATAATTTTCAATTTTTCAGATGGGGCATTCGTCAATATACAATTTTTCGGTGTAATTTTGGACGGATTTGGTATAAATGAAAAAGGAAATATACTTGAACGGCCTATAAGTTAGTTTTCATTAATTGACGGCCTCATTGAAAGAAAGTTAAAACTTTGGTGGCCTCCACGTACAAAATCCCTAAATTGAAATGTATAAATAAATTTGTGAAGTGTGAAAATCATCACTCCTATTTATATCATCTTCTATACCAATAAACTTTTACTTTTTAAGAACTAAAATATCTGAAGTAACAAAAGAGGAAACAATTGTGTATATCTTTAAGATTTTCGTAAAAGCTTTAAGATTCCGATATAATAATTTTCATTGATGATAACAGAGATTACATAGAAAGTAGATCTAGAAATAGATCTACCCAGAAATTATTCAAACAAGTAAGAAAACCTGAATCATCTAACAACTCTATCCTTTTCTTTAGGTTCTCGCTTCCACGCTTCAACATCCCGAACAATTTTACTAAGAAGGGTAGTCGCCAAAGTTTACTGGTTGTAGGGGGGGCGGTGGCCTTGAAAGTAAAACCGTAGAAAGCCAAAGAGAGGGGAACGATAGGAAAGGAGAGGGAAAGAGAGATAGATAGATCGCAAGCCATAAAGAGGAAAGGAGAGGGAGGAGGCGGCAGCTGAGTTATCCGGACCATCGGCATATAGCCGGTGGCCGGAGGAGGAGGCGGCGGCTGAATAAGATCTAGGGTTAGGGTTTTGTGTGTGAGGAGGAGGCGGCTAAACTTCCGATAGTACTATAAAATCAATACACAAATAAAAACACATTTTATTTCGAACCACCTTTTCCTTATTGATATGGTTCCATACAATTAAAAAGACACCAAAAAAAGTTAAGCAAATATTATTGTCTTCTAAACATATCATCAAATTATTATTCAATAACAAGAAAGCAATTGTAACATCATAAAAAGCACATGAATCACACTAAAGAAAACTATCGTCTATTTATATACTCCACTAGTTTAGAGCTTGGAGGACTATATAAAAACGCACCGTTGGATACTTGGATTGGTGCAACTGTGCAAGTTTATAGCCATGTGATATTTTTGACCATTTGGGAAGGTGTCGGTGGAAAAATGTGTCGGTCCCTTAGCCGTTGTGCATAAAAAAGTCATTTAAATGGGCCTATGACAGCAAGTAATGGTCTGTTCTGTCCAACTTTATTATCGTCTTATTATTAATTCATGTTTTTTTTTAATCTTGTTTCGTAGTTGTTTCTTTCTTATGATCTAAATGATCATAATAAATTACTTTTTAAAGTATGTTTGATTAGATATCAATCAATAAAAAAACGTTTTTGTGTAGTGATATATAGAAATCAACAAAATAATGGTTGATAAGAATACTATTAAGTGGAACCCAAAGTCACTATCAGACTTATTAATAACAATGATTCCTTTGATAAGTAGCATTATTAACTACAAAATAGAAATAAATGTATTGTCTCTCATATGCAGTGTTTTAAAAGGCGCGCCAAGGCGCGAGGCGTGGCCTCGGCGCCACGAAATGGACCAAGGCGTGAGGTCTAGGCACTGTGTGAAAAGGCGTGGAATAAGGCGCGAAAAGGCGTGCAAAGGCGCGCCTTTTTGGTAAGGCGTGACGCCATTTTTAGAAGCATTTAGGGAATTTATGGATTTGGGCTTGAATTTCAAGTATTTGGGTTATTTCTTTCTTGGGCCTTGTAATTTCAAAACTTAATTCCTACTTGGGCCTCGTATTTGGGCCTGGCTATTTGGGATTTGGGCTTTAGTATTTGAAATTGCTCTTATAAAATGATATAAAATTATAAATACATAAATTTATAAATATTTTGTTGCCGCCTTAAGAAACGCCAAGGCTTCGCAAGGGCGCGTAAGGCTTGAGGCATGGCTGTGCCGCCACGCCACACCTCACGCCTTTTAGAACATTGCTCATATGTTATAAAATTGTAATGTTTCATTTGTCATGTAATCCTTTTATTAACGGCGAAATATGTAAGCTATTTTACTAACAATGATGCTTTTTTTTTTTTTTTTTTTTTTGAACGGCGAGTTAGTAGTTAGTTATCCGAGCCCACAGTGACATCCAATTGGGCAGTATGCAAGCCTCGGACTTTTCTCCTTAGGGGATAAACCCCACTCCTGCTTCTATTTATTTCGGGCCCCTGAAGGTCAATGGTGATACTCGAACCTGAGACCTCTCAAAGAAAACCTCCCCAAGGTTACCCTTGGTGGCCAACTGAGCTATCCCAGTTGGTTAACAATGTTTATTAGTTGATATGTAGATAATGAAACAACTACTGTATGTTACTACTTACTAGAACATAACATACTAAGCATAAAGATTAGTAGTAGAGTAGTATATGTTTAGGTTTGCAATCGTGACCATGATGGAACAATCTTTCATGAATTAAATTTGTACGAGTGTAGGAATTCAAACATTAGGATATTGAAAAAGCATGTGTCAAACCTTAAACATCATCAAGTAATTGAAGAACAAGTCCACAACATTTTCAAAGTGGTTCTTATTATATTTTGGTATCTCGTGCCATTATATAGACGACCAAAAGCATGTTATGCATCCTCTGAGTTAGTTTATTTCTGTTTCTAAACTCTCATCAGATTTATGGTAAAGTGTATTCATATGAACCGCTAATTCAATAATGAAATAATCTTTTACCTAAAGATTCTATTTGTCTCTTTTTCATTTTAATTAATAATTCTTGAGCATGTTGCGTTAATTACAGCTAGGGGTGCTAATCGGTTCGGTTCTCCGGTTAATCGGTTTATTCGGTTCGGGTTGTTCGGTTAAAAAAAATTTTGGGTCATAACCGAAAATCGAACCGAACCGAAAATATCTATGACCGAACCGAACCGAAGTTCGGTTCGGTTATGGGTCAAAACCGAAAACCGAATTTTGTACTTGAATTACACTATTTATTTATTTTTTTAAATTTAATTATATATATTTTTGGCAAAAAAAATATTTCAAGCATACAAAGTGTTTTTTATATTAGTATAAAATTTTAATGGACATTTTATATATAAAAAATAATATAAATATATAAAAAATATATATATATTTATATAAATTCGGTTTTCGGTTCAGATAGCTAAACCCATATCCAAACCGAAAACCGAATTTTTAATTCGGTTTGGTTCGGTTTTGACAAATTCGGTTTGGTTATAAATTCGGTTCGCTTTATTCGGTTTATTACCCGAACCATGAACACCCCTAATTACAGCAAGTCCTTAATTAGAAAGAACTCATCCCATGTCTTCAATAACAAAAGCATGTCAAATTTTAAAGATGAAAATATCTGTATGCTACTAACGGCATCAACTATGATGGACCTTTTAAAAGGTTTATAAAATTGTCACATCTTACATTGTCATTAATTCTTAAAACATTTCATACTACGAACCTATTCCCACTATGGTTAAAACCTTTAAGATTGTTCCAACATTTAATGCTATTAAATCAAAAAATGATAATAAACACTTCTTAGACCTCTCCAAAATCCTAGACCTTTTTATGCCACCTAGACATGAAATGGTTCCTCACTATGGTGCATAAAATCTTAAACCTCTTCATAAGTTTTTAAACCTATTCTTGAAACACCATAGTAGATGCTCTAATTAGAAAGATAAAATGTTTTAGAAACACAATGAGAAACAACCAATTTTACGCGACCATTTGGTTGTTGGCACAGAATGCAATGCAGTGCACTCGAAGTAACAGTCGGTGGAACGAAGCAATCACTTGTACCTGCCTACCTTACGCTACAAATATGGATCAGTTTATATTAATCACCCTCAACTATTCATAACATGCAACTTTGATCCAAATGTTTTTATCTTTTTTTGAACAAACCAAAATTTTTGTTTAATCAACTATATATTTGAACGTCTAATTCCTGGAATAGTCATCCAAAAATGTTAGATACTAGATACAAGTTTGATGACAATCCTTTGCTAATGTTCTTGTTAAGGTTGCACGAAATCGGTATGGGCATAACATTGGTGAAGTGTCATAATTTTTTAAAACACATTAGATGGCTAAAAGTAAGAAGCAAACATTCATTTTCAAAACAAACTAAAATAGAGAAGCGAGTATTTAACTCAGGACCAAAGAACTATAATATAGCCACAAAAATCTATGCACATAGATGTCTATTATCACTTTGGTAGGTATCGATTATGTTATACTAACAACTATCGATCGGCATGAAACATTTGGCAGGTAAAAACAGCATGCAAGTAAAATCAATCAATGTGTTGGCATGAAATGCATTGTCTAGGTTCGAAGAACTAGTCCATTCCAGTCAGTTTAGAGAACTCATGAAACCTACACAGATTTCAGGCACAAACATCTAGGCACATAAATATTTGTTATGCATTCATACTATGTTAGATTAACAATTGTTGGTTGTTATTTTTGACAACTAAAATAATTGCCAGTAAATCAATTATTGTGTTAGCTAATAGATGCACATGTAGGTGGTAAGTATTTTAGTACAAAAACTCAAGTAAGTTTTTTAGAAGGGTCTTCATTTTGAACTTTGCCATTAATTTGTGGCTCAAATTAGTTTAGCTTACTTATGCATGTATTTTGCATCGCTTAACCGTAATTGAGATTGACTTTGTACCCCCAGGTCTCATGTAATGGTCTTATATAAGAGTTTGATTTTTCTAGTATCATAAAAATATAGTACTTTTTTACATGCATTTCAGTCGTTGGAATAATCATTCAAAATATATACGCTAAAACATTTTACGAATTTGTTATGCACGATTCTACACATTTATTGTTCTAACACCTTTTATCCCCGTTTTTAGATTCTTGAAAATACATGTACAATCTAATTTAAGAAGTTCATATACAACCAATTTTAGAGCATAAAAACATGTTAAGTTTAATTTGAATAACACGATGCATCATGTTGGAGCAATATTATACTACAATGCTTGATGTTCAAACCTCTAGATCTGATAACCTTGATAATCTTCTATGAACTATGAAAAAGTATGATACGACATTTTTCGCCTTGCCACTGGTGTTGGTACGTAGTCAAGTTCTAATTTGAAACTAAGTTTATGGTTGGTATAAAAATAGAAAGCGTTTTAAATACCCTACTAAAAAGAGTCGGTGGTCCTATTTATAGTGTTTGAGCTATTGTACATGATGTCCCATTAGTGGTTATGCCGTATACGCATGTAGTTCACCTTTAATGCACAATCTAGGTCCAATCAACTGATGTGTGTAGTCTTAGTAGTCGGTGCACACAAATGTGTTATTTCACTTATAGCGGTTCATGAAAAGTCATCTTCAGAACTAGGTAAACCTTAGTTCAGACTCAGATGATCCGAAAAAGCTATTATTCCATTCGAAAACTTATCCACAATATAGACTTGGTATATCTGAAGGACCCGAGACACCATCACATAACATCAACCATCTCAATTCCTGTATGATAAAAAGAAAAGCTATACTCAAGGGGACCTTTTGAACTACTCATGAATAACACAAGGGTGCCAAATAAACACACGTTATTAGTTAAAATGTCACAATTGAAGTTTCTATATAGACAGACAGACTGTCTTTGTCGCTTAGTAGACTAGACAGTCATTCACCACCCAATTTTATATATATATTTATTTTCCATCATCATTTAATAATAATTCATTTCTGACCTAGCTAATATAACACAACCAACAGCATTACTATTATTATCACCCACCCTCCTTTCCATATTTAGAGTAACCCACTCACAACACTCTCATCTCTTCACATTTGATACCTTCATTTCCTCAAGGTTCATACATTTATTTGATCTGGGTACGTGAGAATTTTATAAAAAAATGTATGGAAGAGATCCATGGGGAGGGCCATTAGAAATAAACAACGCGGATTCCGCAACAGACGACGACAGGAGTCGAAACTTAAATGATTTCGACAGGGCCGCATTATCGCGGCCCTTAGACGAAACCCAACAAAGCTGGCTGCTAGGACCAGGTGAAGAGAAAAAGAAAAAATATGTGGACTTAGGTTGTATTATTGTGAGCAGGAAGATATTTGTATGGACGGTTGGGGTAATATTAGCAGCTGGTTTTCTTGCTGGATTTGTTACTTTGATTGTTAAAACTGTTCCTAGACATCATAAACATCCTCCTCCTCCTGATAATTATACTCTTGCTCTTGAAAAAGCTCTCATGTTCTTCAATGCTCAGAAATGTAAGTTTCTTTTTTTGTTATTCATTGCTTCTTGTTAATGTTTTAGATCTAGTAACCCAAGAATACCTGCCTTCCAAAGAGGAGGTCAAGGGTTCGAATCCAACGCACGGGGAGAAAATTAATACCCTTGTGGCCACATAGGTTCACCTGCGTCGACTCCTGGCTATCCAAAAGGGTAGTCGCCCTGGGATTAGTCGGCTCACAATGGCGAGTCAAAACCCAAGTAACCCAAATAAAATGTTTTAGC
>LBNU01033028.1:11189-23601 GCA_014162995.1 Artemisia annua
ATCATATCATGCCATATTACATATGAAACTTGTACAAAATATAAATTACATCAACATGAATGAAAAGCTTGAAAACTAAACAAAGTCTTACAACTTCTTGGATGGACAACACTAAAAACCCAAGAACACTATCCTAAGCCTTTCAATCACCAACTAGCCTTTCAATCTTCAACCCAACTTGTGGTAACCTTAGAGAATTCTTGTACTAGGCACCTCCAAGACCTCTTAACTTCAGCCCTGGATACCTTGTATATCTTCCAAATTAACCTTGTAATCTCCAAAACAACTCTTGGTCTAGGTAGAATACTTCATGGTCTTCATTTTTCCTTGGTACTACTTTAGAATGTGTGTTTTGAATGATGGAAAAAAAAATATTATATAGTTGGGAGAAAATAGGTTAAACCAATTAAATCTTAAATTAATCTCAATCATAGATCAAAATAAAGGGCAAATTGCATAAAAAGGTACTCATCTTAAGTCCAATTTCAATTAAAGGTACTACTCATTTTTTTTTCCTCAATTTAAGGTACCCGACTTTTTTTTTGGGCCGATTTAGGTTTTTTTCTAACTTCCGTTAACTATTTTATTAGTAAGTTACATGTTTGGTCCTTGAGTTTGTATAGACATTTCATGTTTGGTCCATTTTCGTTCTTTTTCATACGTTTTGCATACGTTTTCATCCGTTTTAGACGTTTTCGTTCGTTTTTACACATTTTGTCCGATTTTACACATTTTCGTCCGTTTTTTCACGTTTTGGGTTTCTACTAGTTTAGGGTGGTTTTGACTCATTTTGGTGCTCGTTTGTGGTGTTTCTTGTGATCTTTCTTGTACTTCTAGGATTAGAAAGGTTAGATTCATCTAGTTTATCAGTTGTTTGGACCATATCTAGCATTTGTGAGATGTACGAATGGGTTTTGGAACTTTTTCTTGCCAGCGGTTAGCTCCACGTTAAAGTATTCTTCACAGCGGTTAGTTTGGGTATTCAGCAGTTAGTAGTAGCGGTTAAGTACAAGTAGTGGAGCGAACATTACGCTGTACTCTGTACTGTATCAGCGGTTAAACTCCAGCGGTTAGTTTGGGTATTTAGCGGATAGTAATAGCGGTTAAGTACAAATAGTGGAGCGAGCATTACGCTGTACTTTGTACTGTGTTAGCGGTTTATTCACAGCGGTTAACTACTCAGCGGTTAAGTCAGTAGTGGTTACTTTACTAGCGGTTACTCTGTCCAGCGGTTACTATTCCAGCGGTTAAGTCTTAGCGGTTAAGTTTCAGCAGTCATTATATCAGCGGTTCACTCTTCAGTGGTTACTTTACTAGCGGTTACTCTGTCAGCGGTTAATTGTCAGCGGTTACAGTACCAGCGGTTTACCTATCTTAGCGGTTTTCCTGGTTGACTTTAGTAAAATCCCGGGAAAGAATTGATTTCTCGGTTTAAGTTACGTGAGTTGTAAATCCCGTCTAAGACCTTGTCATCATGACTACTGTAACATCTATTGATGATATTCAAGCTGCTGGATCTAACACCCGACCTCCAATGCTAGAAAGAACGGACTATGAGTCTTGGTCACAAAGAATTCGCTTGTATTGTCAAGGCAATGAAAATAGGGAGAACATTCTGAGATCAATTGATGAAGGGCCATTCCAAATGGGCACTACCAGAGATGTTATCTCCACTGGTGATGATGGGACAGTCACCCTTGGAATTGACAGAACTCGTACGTACAATGATCTGAATGAAGCTGAAAAGAGACGATATGATGCTGACATTCGTGCTTCAAACATTGTGGTACAAGGGCTACCAAAGGACATATACAAACTGATTAACTTCAACACTGAGGCCAAAGCTGTTTGGGACAATGTCAAAATGTTGCTAGCTGGTTCAGAATTAACAAAGGAAGATCGTGAGTCTCAATTGTACGATGAATTCGAGCACTTTAAGATGAACCCTGGTGAAAGCATCAATGATTACTATGTCAGATTCCACAAGCTTGTGAATGACATGAGAATGATCAGAATGACAATGCCCAACATCCAACTCAACTCAAAGTTCGTCAATAACATGTCGCCAGAATGGGATCGATTTGTCACGGCTGTGAAGCTAAACAAAGGTCTCAGAAACACCAACTATGAGCAACTCTATGCTTATCTACAACAACATGAGAAACATGCCATGTATGATCGTCAGCTAAGAGAAAAGTTTCATCCCTCAAATGATCCTCTTGCTCTAATCTCCAGTGCTCAAGGTTTCAACCAATTCTCAGCTGACTTAATCAACCCTCCAATCACTACTCAAGCAACACAGAATCAGTCAACTCTTGGTCAAGCCTCAATGCAATCAGCAAATGTCAAAACCAACTCACAAGAATCAGGAAATTCCTACATGGATAAGAGAATTGATAACCTCTCCAATCAAGTCTCTCTACTGGTTCAACACTTCAGAAGCTCTCTTCCTCAAACCAACAATCAACTCAGAACCTCATCTAATCCACGTAATCTTGCTGTTGTGGAAGATGGGCGTGTTGTGGTTCAAGGAAGACAAAATGTCCGAGGAAATGCTCAGAACAGAATGGGAAATGGTAATCTAGGACAAGGAAGGCAAATCAAGTGTTACAATTGTGGTGGGCTAGGTCATATTGCAAGAAACTGCACTGAACCAAAACGTCCTCAGAACTCCGACTACTTCAAAGATAAGATGCTGTTGATGCAAGCACAAGAGAATGGTGTTAAATTGGATGAGGAACAGCTGCTCTTTCTTGCTGGTGATGAAGGAAACTCCTTTGATGCTGATGTGGATGATCAACCAGTCCAGGATCTTGCTCTAAATGACCCAAACATCTTCCAGGCTGAAGATTGTGATGCATTTGATTCTGATGTTGATGATGAACCTACTGCACAAACCATCTTTATGGCTAAGCTTACATCCGCGATCACATCGGCAAATCAATCAGGATCTTCCAAATCATCCATCATTTCTGAGGTACTCAAATTATATGACACATATGAAACATGTGCCATTCCAACGATACTCGATGAGGTTCATCAAACTAGTATTGTCACGCCAGATGATGTTGGTTTGAAAAACACTAATGTTTCCTCAAAACAACAACATATGGATAACAATAAAGAGTCTGATGAATCTAGTAGAGCATCTGAAGATACACATGTTGACGATGTGATGCACCATCAAAGGACTCATAACGAAGTAAAGCACACAGACACTATTGATTCAAATTCTGCTGATATGGGTAATAGTAATGTTGTCCCATATGAGCAATACTTGAAACAAAGTATCGAAAGTACTTTACCTAGTAATGACTCTTTCATTAATAATGATACTTGTGAATATGATGATTATACTGCTGTTATTCCTGATGACACCTTAACCACTAGGATTAATATTCTCAAAGATCAGGTGAATATGTATCAACAACGTGCAAAATTTGAGTTAACTGAACGTGAACAGAAAATGAATTGGCAAATGTGTACATATATTACCAAGAGGAATTTAAAGGAAGAAGAGTTAAGAGGGGAAATAAAATCTTTGCAAAATCAAATCAATCAAACTGTTAAACAAAAACAGGAGATTCAAAACAGTGTCAACACACTAAAATTAGATTTTCAAAGCAAAGAAACTAAACTTCTAAACGATTTTTCCCAATTAAAGGCCTTAAAGAACAAGCTTGAAAACAAATTGTACACACAAGGCCAAACCATTCAAACTGCTCAAATGATGCATAAGCACATTAAGCTTCGTGATAAACATAGTGATAAGGATACAGGTGTGCCTAAAACTAATTATCTTAGGAGCGTTAGTGCCTCTCAACCTGCCTTATATGACTATAATGTGATGCTTAATCCCAATCATGATTCCCCTGATGTGTGTGATACAGAAGAGATTGTTGAAATTGAAACAGAAAATAGGAAAAGACTTGAGGATAAGATGAAGGATCCCAAGTGCATAGCAAATCGTGTTAATATCAAGCCCCATAACCACTATGAGCAGAACCGATTGACTGTCTTTGTGCCACAAACTAAGTTAACCCCTGAACAGATTTTTTGGGCATTAGATGTGAAAAAAATGAAAGCTGAACTTCTTATGGCTTCAAATCCCCTTAAGTTTGCTAAACCCACGGTGTATCCTCCCAATACACCCATGAACCTAGTTCAGATAGCACTTCCCACTCAATGTAAAACTCTTATTGGCATGTATGTACTATATCAAATGTTTGCGGATTTTGACAAAACGTGTAAAAAGAGGATTACTCCAACGGGAATTACTGAGGGGGAAAGGGGTTTTGAAGTTACAAAAGGATGTTATCTCACAGAAGTCATTCCATTTTTTAAACAAATCAAAAACCATTTTGAATACATGGATACATCACTTAAACAAGAGATAAATGAAATGAAAGAGGTGTTTAAAAACCAGGAACGTGAAGGAAAACAAACTGTAATAGATCTTCAACATAGTGAAATTGCGAGGAAGAATGCTCTCATCATGAATGATAATTTGATTGCTATGTGCATTGCTCAAGATGTGTTTTATACTGCTACTGATTCTTCTTTAACTGCTTCCCAATTTCATGAAATGTCTGTTACATTAAAAGTTTTCCAGAATCGTGTTGTTGAGCTTGAGGGGGAGAATTTAAAACTGCGCGAAAAAATTCAAAAAGATGATCATGATAACATGGTCAAGCAATTTTCAAAACTAGAGGTTGATAATCTTAACTTGCAATTAAGATACCAACATCTAGAAGAAAGAATTAGAAACTCAAATGCCAAGACATCTTCGGATGCTCCTGAATTTGATGCATATTTTGAATTAGCCAAAAGGGATGAAAGAATTCAAGCTCACACTAACACGATTCGGAAACTGAAGCTTCAAATTGCACAATTTAAGACGAATAAATGTGATGTGATTGATAATAAATGTGATGCGATTGATACCCAGAAACCTCCGTGTTTAGATTCTCAATATCTTCAACTTCAAAATGTCATTAACGACTTGAAATACGAAAATGATTGTTTTCAAGCTGAAAACTCTAAAATCAAACAACATTACAAAGAGTTACATGATTCGATGAAGATCACACGTGATAAAAACAATGAAAAGATAACTTCTTTGCTTAAAGAAAATGAGAATCTAAAGACTCAGGTGAAAGGGAAAATGCCAGTCACTGCATGTGATTGCAGTCTCACCAAAGCGGCTAAAACAAAAAGAACTGATGTTGATGCCATTAATATTCCTCTTCCCCTTAGGAATAATGCGTTTGTTCATAGTGAGTACCTTAGGTATCTCAAGGATTGCCTAGATATCCTCTGCGAAACTATTGAAGAGGTTAGAATGGTGAGTCCTGCGGACATTGGCATCCGTGATGTGTATTATCTCACCAACAGATCATATGAGCTCTTAGATTATGCCATTGGTACATGTCCTAAAGCTGTTTGCATGCGTGATAAGTCTAATGATTTTTCCTCTAAGGTTAAGAACAAGCATGTTGCCTTTAAAGTGCCCATAACATCACCAAAACATAACACATCAGATACCAGAAATCAAACAGCAGTTTCTCGTTCTAATGTTCCCATCATTAATTCTACAGGAGTAAAAGTTGTCACTAATGCTAGCGGGTCAAAGCCTAGTTGCAATACAAGGAATGATAGGACTTCGCCAGCTAAAAGTGCTCAAGGAAAGAAAGTAGAAGACCACATTAGGAACAATAAGACTGATCTGAACGTTGAGAATCGTGTTGATTCTAGTATTAGCTCTAGGCGTACTGTAATTAATTCGAATTCTAAAACCAGTTGTGAGATCTGTAATAACTATTTAAATTTTGGTAATCATGATGTGTGTGTTAAGACATGTTTGTATGCTTCTAAAGTATCCCCTGGTTGTCATACTGTTTATTATAATCGTGTAAAACATGTTTGGAAAGCAACAGGAAGGAAGTTTACTAATGTTGGCTATCATTGGAGACCCACTGGAAGAATAGTGTCAATAGGAAGTCATTCCCCCTTTGCCAAACAGTCTAATCCTAAGTTTCCCAACAATAGGATTGGGAAGAATTCTGGTAGAACTTTTCCTATAGGAACTCAAGGCGCTAACCATAAGTCTAGTTCTCCAGCATGTCATGTTAAGACTAAGGACACTATTAATTCATCCTATTCTGTTGTATGTGCTAACCAATCGGAACCCACTTTTGGTTGGGGATCCAAGTTTGTCCGTTATCCATATCTGTCTGATTTCAAATGCAGGTCGTACAAATCGCCCTGTGGTATTTGGACTCAGGCTGCTCAAAACATATGACGGGGGATCGCTCGCGGCTCAGAAATTTCGTGAAAAAGTTTATCGGGACTGTTAGATTCGGGAATGATCATTTTGGTGCAATAATGGGTTATGGAGATTATGTGGTTGGTGACAGCGTTATCTCTCGGGTATATTATGTAGAAGGTCTTGGGCACAATCTATTCTCCGTAGGTCAATTTTGTGACTCAGATCTAGAAGTTGCCTTCAGAAAACACACTTGTTATGTTAGAAGATTGGATGGTATGGATCTCCTGAAAGGCAGACGCGGCACAAACCTCTACACTATATCCATTGAAGACATGATGCAATCATCTCCAATCTGTCTACTATCTAAGGCTTCCAAGACCAAGTCTTGGTTGTGGCATCGTCGTTTGAACCATTTGAACTTCGGTACCATCAATGAACTTACTCGTAAAGATCTTGTTCGAGGCATGCCCAGGCTGAAGTATGAAAAAGATCATCTTTGTTCCGCTTGTCAGCTTGGTAAAAGCAAGAAGCATACTCACAAACCCAAAACCATCAACACCATTATGGAAGTTCTTCATACCCTTCACATGGACCTTTGTGGTCCCATGAGAGTGCAAACCATATTTGGAAAGAGATATGTGTTAGTGATTGTTGATGACTACTCTCGTTTCACATGGGTCAAATTCCTCAGATCCAAGGATGAAACACCTGAAATCATCATCAAACTAATCAAGCAGCTGCAAGTTGGACTCAATAAAACAGTCAGATTCGTCCGCACAGATAATGGAACGGAGTTTGTCAATCAACAACTTACTCAGTTTTATGAAGATCTGGGAATTAGTCATCAAAGGAGTATACCTCGAACCCCTCAGCAGAATGGAGTCGTTGAAAGACGAAACCGTACACTTGTAGAGGCAGCACGAACTATGTTGATCTTCTCCAAAGCTCCTATGTTTCTCTGGGGAGAGGCAATTGCAACGGCTTGTTACACTCAGAACAGATCACTAATACATCCTCTTCACTGCAAAACTCCTTATGAGCTAGTGCATGAAAGAAAACCCGACCTCTCTTTCCTTCGTGTTTTTGGTGCATTATGTTACCCAAACAATGATAGCGAAGATTTGGGAAAGCTAAAGGCAAAAGCTGATATTGGAATTTTTGTTGGGTATGCACCAAACAAGAAGGGTTATCGAATCTACAACAAAAGGTCCCGACAAATCATGGAAACCATCCATGTCACGTTTGATGAGCTGACCGAGCAAACGGTTCCTGAATACTCCAGTTCAGGACCCGCATCTAATCTTTGGACTCCTGGACCCATTAGTTCAGGACTTGTAAATTCTTCCACCACAGATGCTCCTTCTGTGCCACCTACCTGTGAGGACTTGAAGAAATTGTTTGATTCAATGTATGATGAGTATTTTGAGCCTCAACAGAGAGTCGAACCTGAACAACAAGTCATAGATCCTGATGCTGCTGCTAATGATGAACCTCAACCCACAAACGGGCCTTCCATCTCCATCTCTATTAGTCAGAATGCTCCATCATCTAGTCATACCAATCACACAGATCAACACTCTTCAATTCCACAAGAAGAAGCATCTGATAACACCTTTGAAGTGAATCCTTTTACTCAACCACCTGATGAACCTTTTGTCAACATATTTGCTCCTGAACCATCTACTTTGGCAACCTCCTCAGAAGATTCCAACACTGCTACTTCAATTCCCAATCATCAACTTCATGAGCATATCAGGAAATGGACAAATGATCACCCGATTGACAACATCATTGGTAACCCATCTAGGCCAGTATCTACACGACGACAACTTGCCACAGATGCTTTATGGTGTTTTGTTAGCAACGTGCTGTCCAAAGTCGAACCAAAGAATTATAAAGAAGCATTGACTAAAACGTCCTGGTTCACTGCAATGCAAGATGAAATCCATGAATTTGACAGACTAGATGTTTGGGAATTAGTGCCCCCTCCAGACTGTGCAATGATTATCGCCCTCAAATGGATCTTCAAAGTGAAGCTTGATGAATATGGTGAAGTGTTAAAGAACAAAGCTCGACTTGTGGCCAAAGGGTTCAGACAAGAAGAAGGCATCGACTTTGAGGAATCATTCGCACCAGTTGCCAGAATTGAAGCCATCAGAATCTTCCTTGCCAATGCAGCCAGTCAGAACATGGTTGTATACCAAATGGATGTGAAGACTGCCTTTCTCAATGGACACTTAAAGGAAGTAGTATATGTAAGTCAACCAGAGGGGTTTGTTGATCCTGAACGCCCTAATCATGTCTATCGCTTGAAGAAGGCACTATATGGTCTTAAACAAGCACCCAGAGCATGGTATGATACACTGTCCAAATTTCTTCTAGCCAACCAATTCACCAAAGGTGTTGTCGATCCTACCTTGTTCACAAGAAAGTTGGGAGAGCATCGTCTCCACGTTCAGATCTATGTGGATGACATTATCTTCGCATCAGCCGATCCACTAGAATGTGATAGGTTTGCACAAGAAATGAGTACAGAATTCCAAATGTCCATGATGGGGCAAATGTCGTTCTTCTTGGGGCTTCAGATTTCTCAAAACCCACATGGTATCTTCATCAATCAATCCAAGTATGCCATTGAAATACTAAAGAAATTTGGATTCGAATCATGTGAATCTGTTGATACTCCAATGGTTGAGAGAACTAAGCTGGATGAGGATATTGAAGGAGCACTTGTCGACCAAACCAAATACCGAAGCATGATCGGATCATTGATGTATCTCACAGCCAGCAGACCTGATCTCTTATTTGCTGTCTGCATGTGTGCTCGTTATCAATCCAAACCTACTAAGAAGCACTTAGAAGCAGTCAAAAGAGTCTTCAGGTACCTTCAAGGAACAATTCACATGGGCCTTTGGTATCCTAAAGACACTGCAATGGCTCTCACAGCCTACTCTGATGCTGATCATGCGGGTTGTCAAGATACTCGACGAAGTACTTCTGGCGGTGCTCAGTTTCTAGGAGATAAGCTGGTTAGTTGGTCATCAAAGAAGCAAATGAGTACATCAATCTCCTCTACAGAAGCTGAATATATTGCCATGTCATCATGCTGTGCTCAAATTCTTTGGATGAGGTCTCAATTATCCGACTATGGCTTTAACTACAACAAAGTTCCGATGTACTGTGATAACAAGAGTGCCATTGCTCTTTGCTGCAACAACGTCCAGCATTCAAGATCAAAGCACATTGATATTCGACATCATTTCATCAGAGAACAAGTGGAAAAAGGAATTGTGGAACTCTACTTTGTAAGGACGGAATTTCAGCTGGCTGATATCTTCACAAAGGCACTTCCTAGAGAACGGTTTCAATTCATTCTCCCACGTCTTGGAATGAAGAGCATCACTCCTGAGTCACTCAAAAGTCTTCAGGAAGATAATGAGGAGTAACTGATTCACTTCACATATCCTTTTATATATTATATAAAACCCAGAAAAGAAAAATACAAAAATATAAAACCTATAAAAACCATAAAAATCTGAAAAACTCAAAAATACCAAAAATATATGTTTGCTTAAATTATGGTTTGCTATTACTTCAGATAGCAACCCGGTTTTCAAAATCCGTGTAAAAACACGTTATCATGTTTTCACTGTGTGCGGATTATCCGAAAAGTTGTACGCTTCAGTGCAGCCTTTCTAGTAAAAGAAGAGAAGTCTTCTTTTCCCAAAATCTCTTTCTTCTAAAAATTCTTCAAAAGAGATTTTGTGGTGTACAAGGTGGCCATTGGTCTTAAATTTTCTCGTATACGTTACCACTCACATTAATGGCTACTAAACGTTAAAATGGAAAAACGGGTCATTAATTGAGGGGGAGCGTATGTGCTCAAAATTTCTGCACCTTTAAAAACTTTGTGCACCAGCCACAGTGAAAACTCAAAAAGTGTCTCAAAATCAGTAAACGTTTAAAATTTTGCCACATGTCTCTCCAAAGCTTTTTCGAAAATCATTTAAATCAATTGGGATCACAAAATCTCAAAAGATTTGAAATTTTATGATCGGGGGAGAGAATGTGATTTAAATATAAAAACTGATTTAAAAGTGATGTTTTTGGACTCATAAAGAATGTTTGTGGACTTTCGAGAACGCTCCCTTATGTGCTAAAATGTTAAAGATTTTGGATTTTAATCAAAGCACATATTAAGGGGGAGCAAGTGATTAAATGTGATGTTTTTGGACTTATAAAGATGTTTTGGACTCAAAAGATCGCTCCCTTATGTGCTAAAATTTTAAAAGATTTTGGAGTATGAACAAAGCACATATTGAGGGGGAGCAAGTGATTTAAAATGATGAATAAATGATCTCTTTTGCAAGCTCACCCGTATGTGCCAAAGTTTTTCAAAATTGATTCAATCAATGTGCACATATTGAGGGGGAGCAAGTGGCTAAGAGTCTTTCGCGGGTTTTTACAAAATCAAGTAGAAACCGTGAATTGCTTATGACTCAGAATTTGACTCATGAATTGACGAAACATGAAAAGTCGTGAATCGAAAAGACTAGTCCTGGCCGGGTAATAATTTCAAGCTGGTTTACCAGTGATGTAAACGTGTCTCGAAGAGGACTGGTCAAAGTAGATAGTACCGTTTCGAGAAACTCTTCTTAGATATATACTTTGACGGGTCTAACTTCCTTTTTAAGGAATGTTAACAACTTCAAGTTAGTTATTAGGGCTAGTTATCACCTAAAAGCTGATAATGGATCCCTTTAACTAAGCAACGTAAACGTGTCCCTCGGGTATATGTCTATTAAGAGCCGATCAATTCAAATAAGTGCAACTCACCCCAACATGTGCAAATTTCTTTCTACCTATAAGCACATGTCAAGGGGGAGCATTTGAAAAATGATAAAACTCTCAAGGTGTTAACAAAAATGTGTTTCTTTATCATAAACACCTTGAGAGAATCTTCAATGATATTGGTTATATGGCGAATGTGGAAAAATACCAAAAGACCGACCACTTTAATTTAATGCATGGAGTTATAAGGATGGTTAGGTTAGGTATATGTTCCCATGATCCACCAGAACCGGAGGGATCTTCCCAGGGACAATCCAATAGATAGATTAGAAGTCCTTAGGAATGATTGAAAAAAAGGAGAAAAGTGAGAAAGGGAAAAGTGTCGACTGAGACTGAGCTAGAACTGGAACAAACCCAACAAGGTTCTAGTAAATGAAGTCTCGTTAAGCACTGAAGGGGTTGAATAATTAAAAAGAAATGAAATGAGAAAGGGTGAAAAGAAACAGCCCTCCAACTATTCAACCTTAGGGCAGACACCGGGTTCAACTCATATGCTACTGATTGTTGCTAAGGTAACATCGGTATTGAAGATAAAGACGTCATGGACCCAGTGACGTACTGCACTAAACCTCCCAACCACTCAAGTTCTCTTAAAAGAGCTTGTTTCATTCTCACGGGGAACCGGTGTAAACTATCGACTAGTCTCTTAGAGCTAGTTGATATTAAAACAGGAGACCCTTCCCTAGTCTCCGCATAGGATAACCAATGTGCACTTATCGAGTCTAGAGCCAAGAGATGCATCAAAAGATCTCATAGGTACACTTGATACTTATACACTGGTGGTTCAACATTAAGGGCACCAGGTGTAATATGTCGAGTCCTACGCAGATCTTAGCAATCTGCCAAGAACACTTATGAGGGAATATACATAAGTATTTCCTAGTGATTGAGTGGAAACTCCTGCCAGGGTCAACATCAAACAGCCCTGACAGCAGGTCACTTCGGTAATCTCTTGTGGGTTACACTTAGTGTGTTCGGTGGTGGTCCAAAAGGTCTACAGTCGTGGGGTGATCTCCAGCGACTCACCTAATCATTGGTGTACTTCGGTATGTCAGTGAAAGCCCTTTTGGGGGCATCCGATTAGGAACGGCCTTGGTAAGGATTAGAGAAAGTCTTCACACTATGCTGTTGACGATCTCTAAGTCCAAACTTGTAAGTGCCGGTATGTTTATTACTAACCATGTTTTATGCAGCTCAACATACCAAACTTACCATGTTCACCACCATCACTCGAGTTCCACATGCTCATACCAACATCTAAAAGGAGACGTCAGAACTGTTAAACCGGGAAGA
>LBNU01033031.1:2477-25912 GCA_014162995.1 Artemisia annua
AACACCAACAAGTGTTTGTTAGTTTGAGTTTATAACTTTATTTGGGTCACGGTTGGTCTCACATTTAATCTTGGTTTTGATTATTTTCTTGATGTTTCCTGTTGTTGCTTGTTTGGCTAAGTGTCGATTTGGGCAGCTTATTTGTATTTTGGTCACGGATTGATTGCTGAGTTGTGTAATTTCAGTTAAGGGAGTATATAGTTAGTTTGTTTCATTTGCTAATTACATATTCAAACAAAAGTTGTAAATTTAGTTGCATGTGCGTTTGAACTTGTTTTGTGTTGCGTGTTTGTGGTTACCGGCTAGGAACCCACAAGTTTAATTAAGGCGTGTTTAGTGTCAAAATATTTAATATGCACTATTAATGGTTTAAACAAAAATTATATACATACTTATATATCTAACTTGTGATATATGATGGGGTAACTTTATTTATTTAAACTTGGTAATAAGTTTAGTTATTAATTCGAGTAAATATTTATATACATTGGTACGTTTTGTAATTGTTATTGTTGATCATTGGTATGTTTCGGACAAACATGAGATTGAAAAT
Source organism: Artemisia annua (assembly GCA_014162995.1). Taxonomy (NCBI): domain Eukaryota; kingdom Viridiplantae; phylum Streptophyta; class Magnoliopsida; order Asterales; family Asteraceae; genus Artemisia; species Artemisia annua. The sequence goes on from LBNU01033031.1 coordinate 3,031, forward strand.
TTATATTGGATGGTATGATACCAAACGGACTAAATATATATATGAGGATTGAGATTTTATTATTGGACGTATAATAGACTTGTATTGATTTGGACATTGGACGTTGGACGATATGGACTTATTGGACTTGGACCGAATACAATATATTAGACTCGATACGAATTCAATATATTTGATTCGTGACGAATACACAATAAGTAAATAACGTCTAATAATCAACGAATACACTTTATGGTTTCTAATAATTGTCGGGAAATATCGTTTTGGAGAGTTGATTTAATTAAAGTCTTTGACTTGGGAAGGTTATATAAATGGACGCGTCATGCCGAAATTTATATAAAACTTTCTAAACTTACACTTTTATTTCTAATCTTTTATAAGATTATTTTATTAAAACCCGACAAAGAATTTAAAACGTATAGTTTTATTAAATCCTTAAAACTCTTTCATAATAGAGTTATTAACTTGTGATTTCCTTATAAAACGAGTACATTTTATATAAACCATTTGGGGTTATGGGGTAAACGCCGAAACTTATCTATTTATATTAAATAATTAATTGTAGTCATTTTCTAGATTTTTTTTAAATGACTTGAGTTTATTAGTATTTCTTGATCTTGACAATGTCGATTTCCTCGTTGGCATGAGTTGTACGTTGAAGTAATTATCATTTTGGAGTGAGTTGTACTTTGAGTCTATATCTTCTTACCACACCACACGAAACATAAAGCTTTCTTACGAAACGTTGATACTAAACTTTTTTTTATAAGTAATGATTCGAGTAATCCACGAAAACTATGACACATCGTCTTATATAGACTTTATTATTGTACGAACTATATTTTGAGATTATCGTATGCGTATTAGGAAGTACTCTCGTGTTCGTACTACTTGGTGCCGTCGTGCCCATCTTTTGGATATCGTTGCGATTAACTTTTGATGCCAAGTTGTGTCGATTGTGATTCTTGCATTGCTGTGGCTAAGGTGAGTTCATAGCTTGCTTCTTTTAAATAAGTTTTCATAACTACTTTTGGGGGAGAATACATGCTCTTTTAAATGAATGCTGTGATTGCTTACTTGAGTACGTGAACGATTTGATTGATTTGATTGAATGATTGATTGATTGATTGAATGATTGATTGAGTAATTTATCGAAGTATTTGAATTAAGTATTTGAAGGCATTATGTGCTTGCCTGTTTATATGAGAGCTTTCTAGCTCAAACTGTTTTACTTGGACCTGCTACTACAAATTGTTTTGCTACATGTGTGGACTAGTTAAGGGTAGACAATAGTAGATGTTGACCTAAAGCTAGGGCGATACCCTACTTTGGAATAGACTCTACTTACGGCCTAGTTCGGGGCAGTAATGGGTGGTTCCTTACTGTTAGTGTTCCCGGCTAGTGTACCGTCGAGATGTGGCCCGCTCGCACCTGACCCTCCGCCTTCAAGAAAGGTGATAAACTAGTATGAGTATGAGTACAATTGTATGGAATTGTGAAAGTATGGAATGTATGTCTAGGCCTCCCTAGTCACACATAGCACTAAAACTTTTCAGGTCCCTAATTGTTTTCGTAACTTAAACTCTATGAACTCACCAGCGTAAGCTGACCTTTAGCGTGTATTCTCAGGTTTAAGGCGTTAGCTCACTATTTGAAGGCGTTTGGCAAGGGCATGGTCATAGGCGACTCTGATGAATATTTGGGACTACTTCAATTATTTTATGGGCCTATTTCCGCACTATTTTTATATCATGTAATGTTAGCATTTAAATTTTATAGAAAAAGTGATGGTCGGTCTCATATGTAATATAGTGTGTCATGTAGGAAGAATTAGTCATTGGGCCTTGAACTAGTTAAGCTAATATGTTATAAGTTAAGACTTAAGTATAAAACCAAGTCCAAGCCCAAGCCCATCAAAGCCTTTAGGGCATCCACGAATTGTACTATAAATACACCTCAAACTCTCATTTGAGGTGTGTGCTTGTATGTGTTTTATGTGTGTTTCTTTCAATATAGTCTTTCATTTACACGCCTCATTTTATACATCAAGTCACCATCTTTCTCATCTCTTTTCTACATATTATACGTGTGTGTGATTGATAAAGTTGTGATATTTACGCTATAACAAGTGGTATCAATCGCCTAACAATGATTTAGGAGTGTTTGAGTTTGTTTTGTTTCGTATTTTTTTGAAGTTTTTCTCACGTTTTTATACAAAAATTTCGTATCTTTCTTGTTCTTTTGTGTTTTTAACACTCTTTTGTTTACAAACTAGTGTTAGAAACCTTTCTCAACAAGAAAGTTTCAATTTTTTTGCATAAAATCAAGCCTTAAAAATCGTCCTTGTTTTTGTACTTGTTTTCGAAATTCTAAAATATTTTCATAAAAATTTTCAAGTTTTCAACTTTCTTGATATTTTGGTGTTTTTATGCATAGAAGTACAAATTTCTTGGATTAAAATCGTGTTTTTGAAGTGCTTTTTGCTTAATCTTTTTCGACCAAAAGTTGTACTTTCTATCGAGAACCCAATACCCTAAATTATCGAGATAGTGTGACCCTAATTTATCGAGATCATCATTAGTTGTTCTTCAAGTGCTTTCGTGGATTACTCAGTGGTTTCTATCTTGTATAAGTTAGAAATATCACTTCGACTTTGGATAATTATCTAAATTGTATAATCTAGATAAGCTCTTGGATTATCTCGATAAGTAAAACGCTATCGAGAACCTTTGATAAGCTTTTATCGAGAACCTTGCATCTCTATCGAGATCACTTGTCATAAGTCATCGAGATCATTTGCAATTTTATCGAGAAAATTTCATCAAAAGTTATCGAGAACCTGTTTTGCCTTTTATCGAGATCATTTACAACTGATATCGAGAACTTGGATTTTATCGAGAACATAGGTCATTTATCGAGAACTTGGATCATTTATCGAGAACTTTGGAAAATTGTCGAAAACTTGGGAACTTGGTTGATTTTTGACGACTAAACTTCAAACGGCTATAACTTTTGATCCGTAACTCCGTTTTGGACGAAATACCTGTCAAAACGACCGTGAGATCGAGGAGAACAACACGTTGAATAATCTTTAACCTTCAAGGTCTAAATCCTCTCCGAGAAGAAGTTATTGAGGTTTTAAGTTTTCAGAACCGATTTTCACAACAAATTCAACACCAAACTCTACTCCTATTTCGTTGGAACGATCCTAAATCAACTTTATCAAATCATCACTGAATCATAATGGCATCTCAACAAGATATTCATGCTGCCGGTGCTGAAAACCGTCCTCCTATGCTTGAAAAGGGTGGTTATCTTCCATGGACAAGCCGTATGCTTCGCTACATCAAAACCAAAGATGATGGTAAACTCATGATCAAATCCATTGAAAACGGTCCATTCCAGCCAAAAGAAATCCTTGATCCGGGTAATCCAGATGGAACACCTCCTACTCAACCATTCTTTCGTCTCCAAAAGGAAGAAGATTACACAGCTGAAGACTGGAAGCAGATTAAAGCAGATGATATGGCAATGCATCTCATTCAACTTGGTTTACCTCGTGAGATCTTTGCTGCAGTCGACAGTTGTCAATCAGCTTATGCTATGTGGGAACGAGTTAGAAGACTTTGTCATGGAACAGAAATTGGACAACAAGATGTTGAGAACAAGCTTCTAACAGAATGGGAGAACTTCACGTCCACAGCAGGTGAACAGATTGAATCATACTACACCAGGTTTTGTACCTTGATGAATGAGCTGATCAGAAACAAGTTGGAACCACGACAAATTGTGACAAACATTAAGTTCATCAACAATCTACCAGAAGAATGGGGTCGATTTGTCACAATTGTCAACCAAACAAAGAATCTTCATCAGGTGGATTATGATCAAATCTATGACTTCTTGAAGCAAAACCAAGCTGAGGCAAATGAAGTTAGGAAGGAAAAGTTGGCTAAGAATCATGATCCTCTTGCACTCATTGCTACAACACCAACACCTCTACCAGTGAACACACAACAACCATCATCATCTTCCACTCACAACTATGTGCAACAACCATACGTTTCACAACCAACACCTCTCTATCAACAATCATTCTACCCACAACAACACGATGTCATTCAACAACAACAACCAGATCAACAATTCCAAGAACCCGAATTCACTGATAATGATGAGAATCTTGCTGCAATTACTCAAGCATTTGCTCTTCTAACTAAGGCATTCCAAGGACGCTATTCAAATCCAACTAACAACAACCAACGAATTTCATCGAACACTCGTAACAAGCAGATTGCTCAACCGAGGTTCAACATGGGCTATACCGGTCAAATGGTTGGTGTTATGGGGAATCAGCAAGGATATACTACGGGCTTTCACATGGGGAATCAAAATCAAATGGGTCAGTATGCAGGAAATAGGATGGGTCAAAGGAATCAGATGGGTCAGTTTGTTGGGAATCAACGGGGTCAATATGTTGGTAATCAGGCTATGGGAAATCAGGTTGGAAATGTTGCAGCTCAGGTTGGAGGGAACAATGGGAATATGAACGTTAATCAGGGAAATTTGGTTAAGTGTTTTAATTGTCAGGGTGTCGGTCACATGGCAAGGAACTGTCCTTCTAGGTTGGATAAGAAAGATCCTGAGTACTTGCAGAAAGCATTGATGCTGGCTCAGAAGCAGAAAGCAGGATTTCAGTTAAATGCTGAGGAGATTGACTACATGGCACTTATGGATGATATGGAAGATTGTGAAGATATTGATGCGAACTGCATATTCATGGCGAATCTCCAGGAGGCTAAGTACGACACAGATTCTGAGACACCTCCGGTTTATGACGCCAGTGCAATATCTGAGGTACCATTAAACAATTCTTTCAACAATAATGATATGTTTAATATGTCCCCTCATGAGGAACAGCATTCTGAGACACAAGCATACGATTATGATACATACCAGGACACGCCGAATAATAGCAATATTGATTCGACAACTCCCGATATGAATCATAATGGAGGCTTTGTTTCACAGCATGCTGAGAATGATGAGGAAACACGTGCTTTATTTGAATCATTGTTGAATAATTGTCAAATTGAGATTGAGAATGTGAAAAAGGTCAATCGCGAAGCTAAGGCCGCGAATGCTAAATTGACCGCTGAGCTTGCGAGATACAAGGAAAAAGAAAAAGCTTTTCAATTTCATACACAAAGATTGTCTGAATTAGAAACTGGTTATCAAAATTCTGTTTCAAGGGAAAAACATTTGCAAATAAAATATGATACACTTGATGTTAATTTACAAAAGCAAATTAGATCCCTAAATGCGGAAATTTCTGATTTACAAAACCAACTTTCTAAACATAAAACAGCTTATACCAATCTTCAAAAAGAACGGGATGAGTTGAAAAAGGAATTTGCAAAGAAAGAAGATAAGCTTTTAGAAGAAATCAAAGAGTCAGAAAATAAGATTGCAAAACTTGAAGATTTGTTGGTTAAAACGGGTCATTCATCACAATCTCATAAAATGATTGCAAATCAGACAGATCCGATTTACCACACAAAATATAAAATGGCTCTTGGTCAAACACCTTGTAATCTCAAGAAAGCTCGGCAAGAACAGAATGTGATTTATAATGGAAATGTGCTTTTAGAGAAACATGATCCTCCTTATGTGCGTGATTATGATGACACAATAGCTCATGCGGAAGAGAGTCACAATAAAATGAAGCAAAAGAATCCAGATTTAAAACCTATTGATTACAACAAATGGAACGAAATTAATGGAATCACTTTTGTCCCTCAAAAACAAACACCAAATGTTTCAAAACTATCGATTTTCAAGAAAATGCTTTCAAAACCACAAGTTGTCTCTAAAAATCTTTCAAAAATGGAACAAATGTCGTCAGACAATCCTTTTAACACAAGTGAAACTAGAGGCATACTTGATGATGTGAAAAAGAGAATCAAAGTTCTTCAAAGCATTGTTGATTCCAAAACCACAATTGGTATTGAAAATTGGCATTCGAGTTTTCATAAAGAAATGAAAAAGGTGTTTCAAACAGAAATTACAATCCCACTGTATAACATCAGTGCGAGAGTAATTCATCTTGAAAATGCTTTGTTAAAAGAAACAACCGACTTTGTCAAGGACCACAAATCCCTGGTAAAGGAAGTTAATGAAACTCGTGAACACATGAAACTTTTGGATAGATTAAATGACTCTCTCTTCGAAGCTGTTTTGTCTACTGATGTGATGTCTATTGTGTTGCAAACATATTCTGTTGAGGATGATGAGAGACTTCGAGCTGAGACCTCCGCACTTGTTTCAAAATATGAAAATGCTCTTATTAAACTTGAAAAAGAAAACGTGTCATATTTTAAACAACTTGATCGAAAAAAGGAAGAATGCAAGTATGACAAATTGTCGTATGAGCGTGATTTCAAGAAGTTGCAAGAGCAAAATGATCTTTTGAAGTCTCAGCTTGAAAGTTTAAAAGGAAAGGGTGTGGAAACTAAGCTTGAAAAACCAAAGACTTCGGAGAAACCAAATGCTTTTAATCCGGTTGTAAAACCAAAAATGTCAATTTCTCGGTTTGCTCCAAAAGTCGATGTGAACAAAGATTTATCAAAAACAGTCACTCCATCACCTTTGCCTAAAAATGTTGAAAAAGAAAAGAATGTTGAGAAAAACAAAGCTGTTGTCGATAAACCAAAAGTGTTAGCACCTGGCCTTTTTAGGATTAGTCCCACTACTGCGTGTGCCTCAACAACTAGGACTAATGAAAAATGCACAAAGGATAATTCTACTAAGCCTAAGGATGCTAAAAGTGACAACAAAGTAAATTCTAATGAGTGTAACTTACCTTCTACAGGAGTAGCAAGCACCTCTAGGAGCAGCAGACTAAAGCCTAGGAGCAATACAAGGAACAATAGAGTCTCGCCTGTTTCTAAGAGTAGTTGCAAGAATAAAGTTGAAGAAGTAGAAGAACACCATAGGAATTTATCGCTTTGTAATAAGAGACATATTTCATCTGAATGTAATGTCGAGCGTACTGTTTCTAATGCATGTAATGACTCTGTTGGTTTACAATGCAAAAAGTCTTTAATTAATGATGTTCATGATGAATGTGTTTCTGCGAATGAGAATGTGATGCCTAAACAGAAAGATGTTCCAAAAGGACCTAGTGCTAAATCTAGATATGTGGCCAACCTAATTAAAAAACTTAGGAACACCACTAATATTTACACGCCTAGGGATTACCTTAATTATTGTGCATGGATTCCAACGGGTAGAGAATTCATAATTCAGGATGGTACACTAGAAATAGTTCAAGCTAAACAAGTTGCACCCGTCTCTGAATGTGATTTTGCTTGTACCTCTAACCCCATGGAACCTAATTCCACAAGGTTTCCAAATACGAACTCTTCTGTTATTGGCAGGTTGTCGAAATTTGTCTTTGGATCGTCGACTCGGGTTGCTCCAAGCACATGACCGGGAACTTAAAGCTGCTGATCAACTTTGTATGGAAATTTATGGGAACAGTTCGTTTCGGAAATGATCACATTGCAGCTATTTCGGGTTATGGAGATCTTCAGTTTGGAAATTACTTAATCACTCGGGTTTACTACGTTCAAGGGTTGGGACACAATTTGTTTTCAGTTGGTCAGTTCTGTGATGCAGATTTAGAGGTGGCATTCAGGAGAAATAAGGTTTTTGTCAGAAATTTGGTTGGGGATGATCTCTTAACTGGAAATCGTAGCACAAACCTTTATGCAATCGATATCAATCAAATGGCATCCTCATCACCAATTTGTCTCATGACACGAGCAACTGATACAAAGTCATGGTTGTGGCATCGAAGATTGTCTCACCTCAATTTCGACACCATCAACAAACTTGCAAAAGATAACATCGTCACCGGACTTCCCAAGTTCAAATACACCAAAGATCACTTATGTCCATCATGTGAACAAGGAAAAAGCAAAAGAGCTACCTATAAACCCAAAACCGTACCTAGTTCGGAAGCAAGGTTGCATCTGTTACACATGGACTTATGTGGCCCAATGAGAGTTGAAAGTATCAATGGGAAGAAGTATATTCTTGTTATCGTCGATGATTATTCAAGATAAACCTGGGTAAAGTTTTTAAGATCGAAAGATGAAGCACCTGGAAACATCATCACCTCTCTGAAGCGAATTCAAGTTCTACTTCAAGCTCCAGTAAGGATCGTAAGAACAGACAATGGCAAAGAATTCACTAATCAGGAGTTAAGAACGTATTTTGAAGATGTTGGTATTACACACCAAATGTCAGCTGTTAGAACTCCACAGCAGAATGGGGTAGTTGAAAGAAGAAATCGAACTCTTGTGGAAGCTGCTCGCACAATGCTGATTTATTCTAGTGCACCACTATTCTTATGGGCTGATGCTGTCGCCACTGCTTGTTTCACTCAAAACCGATCTCTAATTCATCCAAGATTCAACAAAACACCTTATGAGCTTGTGAATGGTCGAAAACCAGACATCTCTTATCTTCACGTGTTTGGCGCTTTGTGCTATCCGACGAACGACAGAGAAGATCTTGGTAAATTGAAAGCTAAGGGTGATATTGGAATCTTCATTGGTTACTCAGAAACTTCGAGGGCATACAGGGTGTATAATAGGAGATTGAAAAGGATAATGGAGACGATGAATGTCAAGTTTGATGAGATTTCACAGATGGCTTCTGAGAGACTCACTCTAGAACCCGCGCTTAATCCATTGGCTTCTAATCAATCCGGATTAGGACCCGAACATAACAGTAAGACTTCTGGACATATCAGTTCAGGACTCATACCTAATGGAGCTCAGTCAACTACAACAGATAAACCGACAAGTCAAGAACTGGAAAACTTCTTCGAGTTCATGTTTGATGAATATTATGGTGGAAATTCGACAAATGCATCTAAACAACATTCCGCTGCACCCGCTCAAAATCAACAACCACCACCACCACAAACACAAGATGCATCTACAACAGTCGAAACTCAAGCACCAACTCCCTCAACATCATCAACATCTACTCCAGCATCTCCAGTGATTGAAATTGTTCTACCAAGAGTTGATGAGCAAAACCAAAATACAACTTTTCAAGGAGAATCTTCACAACAAAATGCTACGTTAGACGAAGAAGAAGAAGTATTTGAAAATCCGTTTGCATCTGAATCAGAATCATCTTCTTCGAGGTTACATGAACCATCTAACACGCATATGTTGAACCCAAGGTACCCTTCTACACTCAAATGGACTAAAGACCATCCAATCGATCATGTCATTGGTGAACCTTCAAGGCCAGTTCAGACGAGGAGTCAGCTTGCCACTGATCTCGAACTATGTATCTACATTTGTGCTTTAAGTTTGAAAGAACCTAAGAACATTCGAGAGGCAATGGCAGAATACCCGTGGATTGAAGCGATGCAGGATGAAATTCTTTCATACAATTTACATGATAGTTGGGAACTTGTACCCAGACCACTTGAGAAACGTGTTCTTGATCTCAAATGGTTGTGGAAGAACAAATTGGATGAAGAAATGACTGTAATCCGCAACAAAGCTCGTCTTGTGGCTAAAGGATATCCGCAAGAAGAAGGGATAGATTTCGAAGAATCATTCGCGCCCGTTGCTAGAATTGAAGCAGTCAGGATTTTCTTAGCTTATGCCGCTCACAAAAACATCACCGTCTATCAGATGGACATTAAGACTGCATTCTTGAATGGAACTCTGAAAGAGGAAGTGTATGTGACGCAGCCAGAGGGATTCGTTGACAAAGAACATCCAGACTACGTCTACAGGCTTAAGAAAGCCATTTATGGTTTGAAACAGGCTCCAAGGGCGTGGTATGACGAACTGTCTTCTTTCTTGCTGAAAAACAATTTCACCACAGGAACGGTTGATAAAACTTTGTTTACTAAAAAACACAAAGATGACATCTTAATTGTTCAAATTTATGTCGATGACATCATCTTTGGATCAACCAATCCTAATCTTTCAAAACAATTTGAAAATCTCATGAAAAGCAAATTTGAAATGTCCATGATGGGGGAACTAAAATTCTTTCTTGGTTTACAAGTACATCAGTCCCCTAGTGGTATTTTTATCAATCAAGCTAAATATACAATTGAGATTTTAAAGAAACATGGCATGGAAGATTGTGACTCTGTTGGTACTCCAATGGTCACTTCACCGAAAATTGGTGCTGATTTATTCGGGAAACCCATAGATCCGAAGAAATATCGGAGTATGATTGGTTCTCTCATGTACTTAACTGCTAGTCGACCAGATATTCAATTTGCTGTTTGTCTCTTAGCACGGTTTCAGGCAAAGCCTACCGAACTTCACCTCAAAGAGGTTAAACGGATCTTTCGGTATCTTCGAAGAACCATTAACATGGGACTTTGGTATCCGAAGGATTCGGGGTTTAATCTAACAGCATTTTCAGATGCCGACCATGCAGGTGATCAAGTTACAGCAAAAAGTACATCAGGCGGAGCACAATTTTTGGGTGAAAAACTGGTCAGCTGGTCGTCTAAGAAACAGGATTGCACTACACTGTCAACCGCGGAAGCCGAGTATGTGTCTCTATCTGCGTGTTGTGCCCAAGTTCTTTGGATGCGGACACAGCTCACAGATTATGGTTTTCATTTCGACCGCATACCTATGTATTGTGACTCGAAAAGTGCCATAGCCATCTCGTGCAACCCCGTGCATCATTCTAAGACGAAGCATATTAGAGTCCGCTACCACTTCATAAAAGAGCACGTAGAAGAGGGTACTGTTGAAATTCATTTCGTTAAGACGGATTACCAGCTTGCCGATCTATTTACTAAAGCCCTTCCAAAAGAAAGGTTTGACGAATTAGTTCGACGAATTGGCATGCGAAGCCTAACCCCTGAGGAGTTAGAACGTCTTCTCGAATCTTCTTGAAAAACATTTTCAAAACCGCTTCGCTGTAAATATTTTTGAAACAAGAAAATACAAAATTTGAAAAACCAACAAAAACAAAATATAAAATATAAAATTTTCAAAAACATAAAAACAATATAAAATTCAAAAATCCAAAAATATTCTTCTCACGACATGTCTCTCGTATAATCGATATTATGTACGTTTCTAGAAATGTTTTTCAAAAATAGCACGGATATGTACATATGCTTGAGCGGGAGTTCATTTATAATGTTTTCTAAAACATGTCGTTTCTCAAATTTTTCTTCACTATGGCTTTCGTATAATTCAGTACGAAACCCGGACCCGATTGATGACTTCTGATTATTTCAGATCAGAACTCGAACGTTCATTACCGAAATCTTCTTCAAAAAGTTCGAGTATAAACAAACGAAAAGATTTCAAGCAAAAACTCGTTTCAAAATGACCTGTGTACATTTCAGTACATAACTCGTATTTCAAAGAAAAAACTCCCTCTAAAACCCTTAAAATTGATTTTAAACTTTATGTTTAAACAATATGCTTTCTTTAAGGGGGAGTATAAAAAGAAAATGAAAATGTTCCAAATTTCATGCGAAAAAGTCCGTCTATCTCTCCAAATGCTTTTTCTTTAATCAGTTGATATCAAAAATATCACGATATGCTATTTTTGAGGGGGAGAAGACGTAATTAAATGTGATTTAAAATGTTCAAAAGTTGTGGAAGAATCTCGAGCTCGTCAGTTAAGACTTGAAGGTCTTGTACTTGACTCAGAACAGACTCAGAATTGACCCTCGAATTGACGAATCTCAAATGTCAGTAATCGAAAAGACTTGTCCTGGACGGGTAATAATTAACCATTAACATGGGACTTTGGTATCCGAAGGATTCGGAGTTTAATCTAACTGCATTTTCAGATGCCGGCCATGCAGGTGATCAAGTTACAGCAAAAAGTACATCAGGCGGAGCACAATTTTTGGGTGAAAAACTGGTCAGCTGGTCGTCTAAGAAACAGGATTGCACTGCACTATCAACCGCGGAAGCCGAGTATGTGTCTCTATCTGCGTGTTGTGCCCAAGTTCTTTGGATGCGGACACAGCTCACAGATTATGGTTTTCATTTCGACCACATTCCTATGTACTGTGACTCGAAAAGTGCCATAGCCATCTCGTGCAACCCCGTGCATCATTCTAAGACGAAGCACATTAGAGTCCGCTACCACTTCATAAAAGAGCACGTAGAAAATGGTACAGTTGAAATTCATTTCGTTAAGACGGATTACCAACTTGCCGATCTATTTACTAAAGCCCTTCCAAAAGAAAGGTTTGACGAATTAGTTCGACGAATTGGCATGCGAAGCCTAACCCCTGAGGAGTTAGAACGTCTTCTCGAATCTTCTTGATAAACATTTTCAAAACCGCTTCGCTGTAAATATTTTTGAAAAAAGAAAATACAAAATTTGAAAAACCAACAAAAACAAAATAAAAAATAGAAAATTTTCAAAAACTCAAAAACAATATAAAATCAAAAAATCCAAAAATATTCTTCTCACAACATGTCTCTCGTATAATCGATATTATGTACGTTTCTAGAAATGCCTTTCAAAAATGACACGGATATGTACATATGCTTGAGCGAGAGTTCATTTAAATGTTTTCTAAAACATGTCGTTTCTCTAAATCTTTCTTCACAATGGCTTTCGTATACTTCAGTACGAAACCCGGGCTTCAAAAGAAAGGAAAGTGCTTAATCAATCAAAGGTTTTAAAACTTTTTAAGCACTTAGCCTCAAAACAAAATGACTTGTGTACATTTCAGTACATAACTCGTATTTCAAAGCAATAACTCCCTCTAAAACCCTTAAAATTGATTTTAAACTTTATGTTTAAACAACATGTTTTCTTTAAGGGGGAGTATAAAAAGAAAAAGAAAATGTTCCAAATTTCATGCGAAAAAGTCCGTATATCTCTCCAAATGCTTTGTATTTAATCAATTGATAGCAAAAATATCATGATATGCTATTTTTGAGGGGGAGAAGATGTGATTAAAGGTGATCAAAAATGTTCAAAAGTTGTGGCTGAATCTCGAGCTCATAAGTAAAGACTAAAAGTCTTATACTAGACTCAGAATTGACTCTCGAATTGACGAAACAAAATGGTAGTATTCGAAAGGATTTATCCAAGTAGAAAAGTACCATTTCGAGAAACTCTTAATTAGATGTTTACCATGACGGGTCTAACTTCCTTTTTAGGAATGTTAACAACATCAAGTTAGTTATTAGGGCTAGTTGTCACCTAAAAGCTGATAATGGATCCCTTTAACTAAGCAACGTAAACGTGTCCCTCGGGTATATGTCTATTAAGAGTGGATCAATTCAAAAAGTGCCAACTCTACCCAACATGTGCAAATTTATCTTAACATATCATGAGCACATGTGAAGGGGGAGTATTTCAAAAGTGCAAAACTCTCAATGTGTTAACAAAAATGTGTTTTATGATCATAAACACTTTGAGAGATTTTCAAGCAAATGGTTTATGGCAACAATAGGATAGTCATGGTGATATAAGGTGACTAAGGTTAGGAAAAACCGTCCTATGATCCGCCAGAACCGGAGGGATCTACCCAAGGACAATTCCAATAGATAGAATTAGAAGTCCTTAGGTATGATTAAAAGAAGGAGTAAAGAATGAAAGGGAAAGAAGGGGTTGAAGAACTAAAAAGAAATGAAATGAGAAAGGGTGAAAAGAAATGAGCCCTCCATATATTCAACCATAGGTCAGAAACCGGGTTCAATTCATTTGCTACTGATTGTTACTCAGGTGACATCGGTATTGAAGACAAGACGTCATGGACCCAGTGACGCACTGCACTTAAACCTTCTAGCCACTCGAGTATCTCTCAAAAGATACTTGTTTCATTCTCACGGAGAACCCTGCATAATCTATTGACCACTCACTCCGAGTGTGTTGATATTGAAAAGGAGGTACTCTGCTCCATTCCTCCGACGACTAAATGTGCACTTATTGAGTCTAGAGCCAAGAGATTCATCAAAAGATCTCATAGGAACACACGATATTATTACACTGGATGTTCTACATCAATAGATGCCAGATGTAAACTTTAGAGTCCTACGCAGGTCTTAGCAATCTGCCAGAACGTTTATGAGAGAATTTACTTATGTACTTCTCAATGATTCAACGGAAACTCCTGCCAGGGTCAACATCAAACAGCCCTGACAGCAGGTCACTTCGGTAATCTCTTGTGGGATACGCTTAGTGTTTCGGTGGATTCCAAACGGTCTACAGTCGTGGGGTGATCTCCAGCGACTCACCTAATCGTGGGTGTACTTCGGTATGTCTGTGTAAGCTCTTTCGAGGGTATCCGATTAGGAACGGCCATAGTAAGGGTTGGAGAAAGTCTTCACAATATGCAGTTGACGATCTCTAATTCCAAACCTGTAAGTACCGGATGTTATTGCTAACTGTTTTATGCAGGTACAACCACCACACTAGTTTCCACATGCTCATACATACATCTCAACGTCAATGGAAAGTTCTCACAAAGATCAAAGGTTAGCAACAGTCAAAGAAAGATTCTACACCAAAAAGAAGAATCTACAAAGTAAAGTGATAAAGATCAATGTGAAAGAACAGCGACAACAAATGTACGTATGGCAAAGACTAAAGATGTATGAGCATGTTGGAAAGGCGACTAACCTACAAAGACGAAGTAGTGACATAAGGCAGATGAACAACCACAACAACAAAGAACAAAGAAAAGTCATGGTGTAAAGATCACAAAGCATGAAGGAATAAAGAACGATGAACGTTGAACAATGGCTTATCAAATGTTTTCTAAAGACGTCAAAACAATGAATGTTAAAGTTTAAAGACAAAGATGAAGACGTCACGCAACCTTCAATGACCAACACTTAGGGGGAGATTGTTAGCATTGTATTTTTATATTATGAAGTGTCGGTCATTATATTCTTGAATCATGTAATAGGTTGCGTTAGAAAGTATTTTAAGAAGTTATATGTTCAATATTCAATAACTAGAAAGTCGAAGGGCCAAATATGTATAAGATAGAAAGCCCTAGACTTCACACCTATAAATATATTGTATACCTTCACTTGGAAGGTTGGTTGATCATTTGGTAATACACATAGTTCTTTATTTCACACACTTGATCCTCCCATCTCTCTCTCTCTCTCTCTCTCTCTTCATCTCACTTTCTCTCTCTAAGATTTGATAAATAAGGTCATGATTTAGGTTGTATACGGGTTTCTACACTTACTGCTTCAGTCCAGAACATAATGGGTAATTTATAGACTGCAAGCATAGTTCTTGCTGCCTCTATCAAGGTTCTATTCTTTCTCTCAGCAACCCCATTTTGTTGTGGGGTTCTTGGATTGCTATAGTCCCTTTTTATCCCTTTAGACCCACAAAGTTCTATTAACAAGGCATTTTTAAACTTTGTCCCATTATCATACCTAATGCATTTAACTTTTTTGTTTAGCTGGTTTTCAACAAGGGCAATAAATTCTTTTAGAGTTGGAAAAGTTTCATCTTTAGTTTTCAAAAAGAATACCCAACAGAACCTGCTATAGTCATCAGTGATTACCAGAGAGAAGTACTTGTGATCAATACTTCTTATTTGAGTTGGACCAAAGAGATCCATATGTAGCAACTGAAGTGGTTCTGAGATAGTGCTCACAGCTTTAATGGCTTTGTAGGAGGCTTTGTGTTGCTTTCCTTTATTGCAGGCAACACAATTGTGTTCATTGGTGAAGATTTTGGAAGGAAGCCCATCAACTAGACCAAGTTTGGAAAGCTTGTTGATGGTCTTGAAGTTCACATGAGCCATCCTCCTATGCCATTTGGTAGATTCATCCAAGGATGCTTTAGCCACCAAACATGTTAGATCACCTGCAGGTTGGACATCATTCAAGTTGAATGTGTATAAATTGTGGCTTCTTGGAACTCTCAGCAGAATAGTTTTATCTTCTGGAAGCTTAAAATATTTAGAGAGCACAAGACATTCATCCTCAGAGAAGAAGACTTTGTTCTTGGTGTCACAAATTTGTGAGACTGAGAACAAATTGAAGTTATGCAGTTCCTTCACAAAGTACACATTCTGAAAGTCCAACTTAGATGTTCTGATGGTTCCTTTCCCAGTGATTCTACCTTCTCCTTCACCAAAAGTCATAGAGCCTCCTTGATTGATGGGTACAAAATTATGCAGCAATTCTTTGTTCCCGGACATGCTTCTGGAACAACCATTATCCACTATGCCTACTGCTTTACTTTTAAGAGGGTGATCCTACAACAACATAAATGATACAAAAATTAGTACACATTGGAGACTCAAGTCATTACTGACTTGATCCTGCCTTGTGGATCATAGGAGTTAGGCCATGTAGATATATAAGATCCACCATTGTTCTTGGTCCTTTTTTCAAAATTAGGTCTCATATGCTTCCAAGAACAACCTGCTGAGGGCTTAACAGCAGTATCCCAATATCCCTCTCCCACATACATTGAGTCATGAAATCCAGGCCAATAACCATTTTGAAAAAAAATACTAGTTAGTCGCACCAATGGTCTAGCAACAGATCTTTTACAAACAGATGGAGAGGTTCTACCAGCAGAAACATGCTTGTCAGCAGAAACTGACTTATCAGCAGAAATGTGTTTGCTGGTTTTATGTGTTGCTTGTGGAACATATGATGGTATAGCAGTAACATTTTTCCACATTGGTCTAGGGTTCTTTTGGTTAGCACAAACACCCATTCTCTGCTCATGAAAGGTACAATCCTTAATCAAATGAAACTTACTACTACAAACAAAACATTTCTTCTTTTTAGAAGATTTATCCAAAGTAGAAGATGTTCCATTACATGCAATAGTATTCAAACCACAAACATTAATAGAATTGTTTTTCATAGAATTAAAAACATTGTTCCGCAGAGAATTAAATGACAAGTCTTCAAGGGAAGCTGTCTCTGAATTGGATTCATCAGCAGCAACTCTAACAGACTTGTAAGGAATCTTGGGTGTAGGCTTGGGTGGGGTCCTGGGAAGGTCAGACTTTTCACTTGAATCACAGCTGGTATAAGTGGTAGACCCTTGGTCTGAGGACTTGTCACTGTTAGAACAAGAGACAAAGTCAGTAGTGTTACAATCAGGGTCAGGCAAGTCACTAGACTTTTTGCCATAGAGATGGTGTAATCTATCAAAGTCTGTAGTCTTGGTGGTGGGCATATGGTCTCCTCTAATAGGTCTAGGGACAGCATGCAATTTTCCTTCTTTTACATAATTTGCTAATCCTGCTGATGTAGATTTAGACCTATCATTTATTGCTTCTACACCAACATATTTCTGAAAACCTAAACCTATCTCAGATATAACAGATTGACTACCATAGAGCAGTTTGGCTAGCTTATCACCTGAAATTAACCATTGATTATGCCTAGCCACTTCACTATCCAGCTTCTCTTGTAATTATAGTTTTTCTATATCTACTTTAGCTTTTTCTTTCTCAGAATATTTTAACTCATTTGTAGCACTTGCCAAATCTCTTTCTAACACCCTTATCTTTTCTTCATAAGCAAGCTGATTCTTTTGAAACCAAATTTTCTGTTGTTCTAAGGTCTTTAAAGCATTTTTGTGAGATTGAAGTTCTATATAACATGCATTGTATTTCGGTTTCAATTCATCATATGACTCCTTAAGTGAATTATATTTTTCATCACAACCAAAGACACAGTTATGTACCTGAGAAATGCCCATAAAGGCAAACTGATCATGCTCATCCTCTGTGTCACACCAAGCCAGCATTCCACTCTGCTCTTTACCATTACTCTTGTCATCATCACTTTCAGGCTCATGCACCTTCCAGTTCACATGCTCATCCATAGAGATCATGGCTTTAGCATCTACAGCTTCCACTTGCTTCTACTAATAGGCAGAGTACCTGACATCATCATCAGCCTTCCTACCCTTGCACTCTCTTACAAAGTGACCCACTTGACCACAAGTATAGCACTTGACTTTTCTTCTATCAAATCTAGCTGGATCTCTTCCCCTGAAGTTGAACTTCCTCCCAACATTTTTCTCAAGCCTCTTGACATTCACTGAGAGCATGGCCATCTGCCACTTCAAGTTCATCTCCTTCAAATCCAGCGGGTCCACTTGATCAAAATCCTCATAGGCCAGTTGCTGCTGATCTTCATACTCAGCAACAAAAGAATGAAGTACCTCTTCCATCACATCACTAGACTGTGAATGAGATTTTGGTCTAGAAGTGATGTTGGAGGATGATGCTGATGAAGATGGGCTTGCAGCATGAGTCAACTTGTTGGAGGTGGTGCTCACAAAAGCTGAGTAAGTGGGAGTGGATGAACGGGTGTGAGTTCTCACATCAGGCTCAAGACTTTTGAGCTTGTTGTAGAGATCATCAAAAGTGAGATTATCTAACCCACCTTTAGCTTTGAGGGCAATACTTACTTTCAACCAAGATCGAGGTAAATATCGTAAGGACTTGGCATTGCAGTCCTCATTGTCTGGCTTGGCCTTCATCTGGTTTAACTGACTGAGAATCCTTTGAAATCTGTCATACCCCTTGTGCACTCCTTCTTCCTCTGAGATTTGGAATTCTTGAAACTGCTGTTTGAGCATTGATTTCTTCATTCTCTTTGGCTCGTCGTTACCACCAAACCTAGCTTTGATGGCCATCCAGATATCCTTTGCATCGTCCATGTAGTGGAAATCACCCATGTGATCATCTGGTATAGCCTGAAGAAGAATAGTTCTAGCTTTGTTCTCTCTCTGAACAGCTAAAATTTCTTCAGCAGATGTAGGAGCAAGGAAGGTAAGATTACCATCAGGATCTCTGGTGGTCTTCCTTAACTTATTGCCATTAAGAATAACATTCCAAAGATGATAATCACAGTTAGTGATCCAGTTCTACATCTTCATTGCCCACAAATCATATTCCTCCTTCTTGAGATAGGGAAATTTTGCATTGCTGTTGGTGAGGTTGAGTTGATGTAAGGTTGTAGAGTTGAGTGGTTGTTGGGAATTATGGAAGATTCTACCGAAGTGGTTTCTGCGGATAGTTACTGCTGACACAAGAGTGTTTCTGTGGACTAGAGTGTTCCTGCGGATGATATAGTTCTGCGGATATAGTATTTCGTAGAATGTGAATTAGATTATTTTAGGACAAGATATGTAGAATATCTTTTATTGTCTTATTGTTATTTGTTTCTTGTAAGAAGGATTAGGGTTCCTTGTAGTATAAAAGGAACAATCAGTTAAACATTATGTATTGAATTGAATTACGTTTAATCAAAAGATCCATAGAGGATCAAGAGTTCTTAGTTATTAGTGACTTCTTGTATTTAATTTCGCTATAGAATACAAGTTGCAGAGTTTCTCCATTAGTGTGTTTGTGATTACATAAGCATTACTAACGATCCAAGTAGGCTCAAAGATCTATCCAGGTCTAAGTTTCAACAAGTGGTATCAGAGCCTCGGGAGAGTCTCTGTGGTACTAAGAACAAAATCTAATTTACATCTCTTTTACACCCTCACAATCAAAAACAATGCCAGGATCAGTTGATGGTTCTGAAGTCACTCAGCAGCAACTCAACTCCTCAACTCTACAACAAATTGCATCATCTCTCACCAGTACCAGCAATGCCAAATTCCCATATCTCAAGAAGGAAGAGTATGAGCTGTGGGCAATGAAGATGCAGAATTGGATCACCAACATTGATTATAATCTTTGGAGTGTTATCCTTAAGGGTAACTCTCCAAAGAAGCATACCACAGATCCTGATGGTAGGATTTCCATCCTTCCTCCTGCAACTAATGAAGAAGCTCTAGCTGTTTAGAGAGAAAGCAAAGCTAGAACCATTCTCCTTCAGGCTATACCAGATGATCATATGGGTGATTTTCACTATATGCAGGATGCAAAGGACATCTGGATGACCATTCAAGTAAGATTTGGTGGGAATGAAGAATCAAAGAGGATGAGGAAATCAATGCTCAAACAACAATTCCAAGAATTCCAGATATCAGAAGAAGAAGGAGTTCATAAGGGGTATGATAGATTTTAAAAGATTTTGAGTCAACTGAATCAGATGAAGGCCAAGCCAGATAATGAGGACTGCAATGCCAAGTTCTTACGTTCTTTACCTCCCTCATGGCTGCAAGTGAGCATTTCTCTCAAAGCTAAAGGTGGACTGGATAATTACACTTTTGATGATCTCTACAACAAGCTCAAATCCCTTGAGCCTGATGTTAGAAGTCACATTCGTTCATCCACTCCCAATTTCTCAGCCTTTGTAAGTAAAACCTCGAATAAGATGACTCATGTTGCAAGTCCACCTTCCTCAGCATCATCATCTTCCTACAGCACTCCTAGACCAAAACCTCAATCTCAGTCTAGTGGTGTATTGGAAGATGTACTTCACTCTTTTGTTGCTGATTATGAAGATCAGCAGCAACTGGCCTGTGAGGATTTTGATCAAATGGACCCACTAGATTTGGAGGAGATGAACTTGAAATGGCAGTTCGCCATGCTCTCATTGAATATCAAGAAGTTTGAGAACAAGGCAGGGAGAAAGTTCAGATTTAAGAAAAGTGAACCAGCTAGATTTGATAGAAGGAAGGTCAAGTGCTATACTTGTGGGCAGATAGGTCACTTTAAAAGAGAGTGCAAGGAAAGGAAGGCTGATGATGAGATTAGGTACTCTGCCTACCAGCAGAATCAAGTGGAAGCTGGAAATGCCAAAGCAATGATCTCTTTGGATGAGCATGTGAACTGGAAGGCACATGAGCCTGATTATGATGAGGTTGATAGTTCTGAATTGAGTGGAATGCTGGCCTGGTGTGACACAGAGGATCAGCATGATCAAGTTGCCTTTATGGGCATCTCTCAGGTACATAATTGTATGTTTGGTTGTGCCGAAAGATATAATGAACTTAAGGAGGATTATGATGAAATGAAACCTAAATATAATGAATGTTATGTGGAGCTTCAAGCTGACAAAAATGGTTTAAAAACCTTAGAACAACAGAAAATTTGGTTTCAAAAGAATCAGCTTGCTTATGAAGAAAAGATAAGGGTATTAGAAAGGGATTTACTATGTACTAAAATTGAGTTAGCATGTTCTGAGAAAGAAAAGACTAAAATAGATTCAGAAAAACAAGTATTGCAAAAGAAGTTAGATGAGGAAGTAGCTAGACATAATCAGTGGTTAATTTCAGGCAATAAGTTAGCTAGCTTTCTCTATGGTAGTCAATCTGTAAAATCTGAGGTAGGTTTAGGTTTTAAGAAATATGTAGGTGTAGAGGCTATCAATGATATGAAAAAATCTACATCAGCAGGATTAGAAAATTATGTAAAAAAAGGAGAATTACATGCTGTACCTGGACCTATAAGAGGAGAACATATGCCTACTACCAAAACGTCAGACTTTGATGGATCACAGCATCTATATGGTAAGAAGTCAAGTGACTTGCCAGACCCTGATTGTAAATCTACTGACATTGTCTCTTGTTCTGACAGTGACAAGTCCTCTGACCAAGGGTCAACTACTTTGATGTGTGTAGGATTGCAACCACGTAACAGGTTTTACCTCTCAAGGGATCTTGAGAAGCTTGCAATCCCACCAGGCAGTGTACCTGGTCAGTGTAGTATAGTGTAGTGGTAAGTACAGGGGATTGATCATTCTCTCACAGGGAATAGTGTTCGTTAGGATAGAAAAACTACTCTAATAGGTCTAAAGGTGGAGGAAGATTCTTTTTGTATTTTTATATTTTATGGAAAGCAAGTAAAATCTCGGGTTTTAGAGGAATGGGCGGAATTAGTTGCTAATCAACTAACCCAAAAACTACAATTGCAAGAAAAATAAAATACAAGAAAACAAAAGGTTGTGAAAACTTATATGGAGACAAATATGTTTACTTAGACTTCCTTACTCCCTAACTATCTTTTACCGGTTAATTGGTGTATGTATTACTTGTGTGGATGATGGGTGTATTCCTTAACAATTCATGGGGTGGTATACATATCTCCCCAATTCCATGAGCTCTTATCTCCTCCTACAACCATGCGTACACATAATCATAGGGATTGTAAACAGTGGCTCATGCGTTAAATACTACCTTAATAACCTAGTATGCCTTAGTTACATGTTTCTTAAGACGTTCAAGCATGTTACCATATAGGAGTATTGCCAGTTTTCTTAAGCCTAATATTGATGAAACATTCATCCCAAGAAAGTAATAACACACCAATCAACCAATAATTAATAGTTAGGTTTCATTAGATCTAAGCAAACACAAGAAAAATCTAGCCTAGCATGTGAATTGAAAGACAATCATAAGATATAATTAACCAACACATAGACATATTGATTAATTTGAGTGAGGACTTATCTTTAATTGAACATGAAGGTTTCAAGGGTGAAAAACCCTTGAAATTACAGCTAAAATCGTCTTTAGGGTTTATCCCAAACTTGTACCAAAAGTTCCACACTAATGAATGAAAATTAGGAAAATATATATAGATTTTACATTCCGACGGGGTCAGGCTATAGGTTCTGACGCCGTCAGCTCGCCGTCAGTAGGGTTCTCGGATGGCCTAGATTTACTTCTGACACCGTCACCATTTAAATTGCTCTGGGCCGTCACTCTTTAGATTAACACCTGACGGCCTACATTCTTTAACACCTGACGCCGTCAGGTGAAAACATCTTGTTTTCTTCATAGAACGTCTAGTGTAATCTGACTTCACTCCTTTGTCAACGTTGGCTGACGGCGTCACCTTGTGACTTTGACGCCGTCAGGTAGGAAATCCAGCTTCTTTTGAGACTTCGTCGTTTTCTTCACTTTTATGCTCCAAAAACGTCCAAAT
>LBNU01033031.1:26230-46742 GCA_014162995.1 Artemisia annua
TGTACCAAAAATGGGTACAACGCAAAGGGTGTGGGAGAATTACTTGGCTAATGTAGTCAAAGTAATTGTAACAAAAAATACGGGTGTAAAACAAGGGGTTAATCCTAATGCCTCTTATCATGTAGTAGATCTAACTACACGAATGTAGTCTCACTTGTGGATTTGAGATGGTCCTAACACAAGTTCTAGAATCTAAGCGCTACCGGTACACACATCATAGCATCGAAGATGGATGCTTTTCCTACCAATTCTAGGGGCGAACCTCACATATTTGGGGTGGAAAATTTGTAGTGGTACGGTTTTGTGCTAGTCATATAATTTCCTATCCATGAAACGCTTATTAAGACCAAAGTCTCACTTCTAAATGTTGTAAAAAATTTTAAATTGGCGCCAAAATGACCCTAACAAATATTTCTCTCGGTTTTATTACAAATTTACTATCAAACAAACAAAAATCAAGCGCAATGGTATTCTCTAAGGTGCCTTCATTTACCCCACTTACAATTAAACCGAACATTGTCCCCAATGTTCAAATAGAAGACGTAAAAGTAAATAAAATGAAAGAATGAAATCAAATACTCCCCTGATTCGTTTGATGTGGATAGTGAGGTAACATGGTTAGATCTTCTTCCAAGAAAGATGAAAGTTCAAAGCTTCCCTTCCAAAATATAAATCATTTTCTTGTCCAAAATAACCTGTTAACCTGCGAAAAAGATAAAGGCCAACCTCGCATAAAATCGGCGGTATAATCTATAATAGGATATAATGCTTGTGGAATGAATATTTTTGCAGAATTCCTGGAGATTATAAGTTAGAGAATTAACAAAAACTTTTTATTTCTGGAAGAAAAACAAAACTTTTAAAAATTGCAGAAAAATATTTCCTGACGCCGTCAGGTTGTAACACCTGACGCCGTCAGAAATGATCTGACAGAATCCTCATGTTAAGTTTCCGGAAAAATTCTGGAAAAACTATACCTTACTTCCTGGAATTCCTGCAAAAATTCATTATGACTCGATACAAGCATTTGACTCAAACAAATACTAATATGTATGTTAATTTACATTTTTATGATTCATGTTCATTTGTTCTTATAAACCGATTTAGATTTTCCTTACACTTAGCTTTTGCAAAATACCTTTATATGTAGTTAAGACGAAGTTAAAAACAAAATAAAGCATTTTCACAAGTTAGTTTGAATCATGAATCAATAACAAGAAATATCATACATACGGAAACAAATAAAATCAAATAAACAAACAAATAAAACACAAAGCATGGGTTGCCTCCCAAGAAGCGTTTTTGTTTATTAACGAGTCTTGTAGCTAGACTCAAAGTCACCGTACCTTACGTGACTTCATCGTTGGTTTCGGTTCCTAGGTAGTCACCCGAACCTCTATCAGAATCACTATCATAGTGGAGGTATTTTGGGTCCTCGAAATCGAAGGGATCTTCTTGATATCTAGAACTCAGTCTACTAACGTCCTTAAAGAATCCACAAGATAAGTCAGAAGTGTTTTTGCATCCTCTTCTCACATCTTCATCGCATAGCACGAGTTGAGAGCTTAGACTATCAAGCCCTTCATAATCAATCTTTTTAAAGTCCCTCATTCTATATGGATTTTGGTACGAGACTTCTCTAATCCCATCGGTTAAAGTCATGATTCCATTAAGCTTGTCCACAACTAAATTTGTGATTTCACAGAAAGGCGCCCTGATGCGCGTGGATTGCAACACGCACTACGTTTTACCTCTCGAGGGATCTCGAGAAGCTTGCAATCCCCACCAGGCAGTGTACCTGACCGATGTAGTATAGTGTAGTGGCAAGTACCGGGGGATTGATCGTTCTCTCGCAGGGAATAGTGTTCGTTAGGCTAAAGGCTACTCTAATCTAGGTCTAAGGGTGGAGGAAGACTCTTTTTGTATTTTTATGTTTTATGAAAGCAGTAAAATCTCTGGTTTTGGAGGATAGGGCGGAATTAGTTGCTAGTCAACTAACCCAAGTTATCTACTTCTAAGCTACTTATATTTTTGTATTTTTTTGTTTTAGAGAAAATCAGTGGTGGAGAATAGTGTTTACTTAGATTTCATTACTCCCTAACTATCTTTTACCATGTAATTAGTATGTTGAGTTTGCGTGGATGACGGGTGTATTCCTAACAAGTCGTAGGGAGTGCGTTCAATTCCCTAACTCTATAAGTTCCTACCTCACTCTATGACGATACGTCAAGCATCCTATCATGAGCTCACCGATAGCAACCTATGCATGAAATACTACCTTAAAATCGATAACGCACATACGATTCACGTTTCTAAAGACGTTCAAGCTTGTTACCGTATAGGAGATTAGCCAGTTTTCTCTAGTCTAACGTAGATGAAACATTCACCCAAACACAATCACAACATACACATCACATGATAATCAATAGTTAGGTTTCATTAGATCTAAGCAAACACAAAGTAAATTAGCCTAGCATGTTGAAAGAAAGACAAGCACAAGCATATATCACACAACACATAGACATATTGTATGAATAAAGACTTATCTTGGATTAAACATGCAAGTTAGAGGGGTTAGGATACCCTCTAAGGTCTGTAATACACGTACTAGGGTTTAACCCTAAAGTTCTCCACTCCAAAATTCTTTTTAAAATAAGAAAAAACGTTCTATATATATAGAAAACGCGGGCTGACGGCGTCAGCCCAATAGGTGACGTCGTCAGCTCGGCGATTAGGGTTTTCAGACGGCCTTCCTTGACGTGGTCATAATTGCTGGTTCCAGATCTGACGGCCTTGGTTGACGGCGTCACCAATTTGCACTACGAACTCTCTGGCCCGTCACGAGTCTTTTTTCCACTTCTGGACTTCACTTGTTCCTGACGGCGTCACTTAGTAGAGTGTGACGGCGTCACCTTCAGTAATCTTCAAGGTCTTTTGTGTTTTTGTTGTTTTCCGCACTTTTTCACTCCGAAAACGCCCGAAAATGCTTCTTTTGTGATTTTCCCTTCAAAAGTACCTAAAATGACAAAAGAAACGACTTTGGGTGAAATCCAAACCAAAAACATACGAATTAGGACTCAAACCGACCCCTAAAAACGTAACATTTTTCGTCTCATCACGCCCCAAAAACAACTTGTGATAACCTAGGATCAATGTATTCTTCAATATTATCAACAATTGTGAAGCTCATAGTGAATGTCATGTTGCCTACAAACACTTGCACATCATTGTCAATACCTGCAACATCCTCTCCTTTGTATATCATTCCCCTTCTGAAGATGCTGTTGTAATGAAACAGGGACATCACATTCTTGGGCAAGCACGTGTCAATGTAAACATTATAAAAGTGCTTGTGACCGATCATACAAGGTATTTTGAGATTAGTTGGATCACCTCGCTTTATCCTGCCAGGCCTTCTGCCTTGCAATCTCCATGTGTTACGAATTTCCAGTGGTTGATAATCATACACCTCTTCATTACCATCTCGAAAGATCACTTCCCTAACACCATCGATAAATAATGCGCTATGATTCCTTTCATCGAGTATCACTCCCGTCGCCTTTATGAACGGCTTTCCTAAGACAAGGTTAGTTAGGGACGGGCTAATGATCGAGTTCATGTCGTTGATTATGGTTAGGTCAATGTTAAAGGAGAACTTCCCTATCACAATTGGCACCCTTCCAACTGTCCCAATTATGTTAAACCCCTTATATGTAACCTGTTCATTGAAGGCCTCGTTATACAGAGAAAGGAATATTGCATTCATAGGGGAATTGGGGTCTACATAAGCATTTTCTATCAACTTTCTTCTAACGGTGCAGGAAATTTTAAAAACATCGGAGGTACCCTCCTCTATCCTTTCTCTGAATCCGATGTATAATTTTGATGTGCCTTTCTTAAGTTCCTTCGTAAGGGAGCCATCAATTAATCCAGGAGACTCTCTAAGCACCTTATCCGCTTCTTTCCTATTTCCCGTCTCATGAGTCGATGAATCCTTGATCAAGTCCAAGGGGTTCTCTGTCTCCCCATGGTTTGCCTTGAGGATATCATCTTCATCCTTATTATCCCTTTCACTGGTTTGCTGTTGATCCATGACGGGCTCGGGTACGGTTATCGTGGTAATGGTGTTAACGAAATGGGTTGGTGCGGTTGAGGTAGAAGGTTTCTTCACTTCTTTCTTGTCTGGTGATAGGTGTTTGAAGAGTTTACTGGGGCTCTTAATTTTTACCGGCGAGGTCGGCGGACTGAGGGTGGTGACAGACTTGACCTTCTCGACTCACGTCATTTCATCAGCAAGGCGACCATTTATTATGTCAACTAGGTTACCAACCTTGTTACTCATGTCAGCTTACTGTTGTCTGAACTGAGTTTCGAGTTTCGCAAGCCTTATCTCTTGAGAAAGGATGAATTTCCGCAGGATTTCTTCAGGATCCTGCTTGGGCACACTCAAGGGCGGATGGTGCTCAGACCATGTAAGCGGAGGAGAGTCATTAAACGATACGCTACGAGTCTGGTTCCAACTGAAATTTGGTTTATCCTTCCATGCCTCATAATACTTGTTTGGTTCCCTAGATTTCTGGTCAACAATGGGCCAATTCTCCCTCGCCTTGTTGATACGTGAATAGGTGAATTCCTTGAAGGCTTCTTTGGGGAGTTCCATGCAGTTATGAGTGTCGTGGGGACTGTAGGATACTAGTTAACATCACAAACACGACTAACCTTGTGGTATGGTTCGATCCAAGTAAGAAAAAGAAGAAAGAAATGTAGAGAGAGAAAGTTAGAGAGAGAAAGAGATGAAGCCTTGAGAGAAAACCAAAAAAAAGAAAATAGAATTATGAGAGAAGGCTTACCCTCTCCAAGGATGGAGAGGGGTTTATATACATGGGTTTTGCCACTTGGGCGTGCCACTTGGGCTGCGGATCAGGTATACAGTGGGTAAAGACCCGTCCTTCTTCCGCGAACTAATCTAATTCTAAACTACGTATTACTAACTAATGTAACTACTACGAGCTAAACAATGCTTAATCATATCTGGGGTGACCGAATCTTTCTTATACAAAAATCGTATTCCTAACAATCTCCCCCTAAGAGAGGTCACCCTTTTGTTCTTTATTCTTGAATTCTTGCATTGAGATCTTTGTAGATTCTTTTGTAGCTCGTAGTTGTTGATTCTTCATTGATAATCGACTCAAGATGACTTCCTTGATGTATATGATGATCTTTTGACTTTGTTCTTCGCTCTTCATCCATATAATTAGCTTCAAGTCATCTTTGAGTGTATGTGTCTCTTTGTGATGTTGTGATTGTCTTTGTGATGTCATGCTTACACTTTTCTGGATCATGATCTTCTGCATCAGAGTTGTGGAAGCATAGTCGAAGCCCATTCCTTGATCATGATATCTTGAGTTATGATGTTGAAGTGTAAGCATGAGATGATGAATCTGCATCTTTTCAGCAATCGGCATCAATCGTCAACTTCTTTGTCTTTGGTGTGATTACGCCTTTCCAACATGCCCATACATCTTTGTTGAGTAGATCTTCCCGGTTGAACAGTTCTGACGTCTCCTTTTAGATGTTGGTATGAGCATGTGGAACTAGAGTGATGGTGGTGAACATGGTAAGTTTGGTATGTTGAGCTGCATAAAACTTGGTTAGTAATAAACATACCGGCACTTACAAGTTCGGACTTCGAGATCGTCAACAGCATAGTGTGAAGACTTTCTCTAATCCTTACCAAGGCCGTTCCTAATCGGATGCCCCCGAAAGGGCTTTCACTGACATACCGAAGTACACCAACGATTAGGTGAGTCGCTGGAGATCACCCCACGACTGTAGACCTTTTGGAACACCACCGTACACACTAAGCGTAACCCACAAGAGATTACCGAAGTGACCTGCTGTCAGGGCTGTTTGATGTTGACCCTGGCAGGAGTTTCCACTCAATCACTGGGAAATACTTATGTATATTCCCTCATAAGTGTTCTCGGCAGATTGCTAAGATCTGCGTAGGACTCAAAATATTACATCTGGTGTCCTTAATGTTGAACAACCAGTGTAGAAGTATCAAGTGTTCCTATGAGATCTTTTGATGCATCTCTTGGCTCTAGACTCGATAAGTGCACATTGGTTATCCTATTCGGAGACTAGGGAGGGGTCTCCTGTTTCAATATCAACTAGCTCTAAGAGACTAGTCGATAGTTTACACCGGTTCCCCGTGAGAATGAAACAAGCTCTTTTAAGAGAACTTGAGTGGCTGGGAGGTTTAGTGCAGTGCGTCACTGGGTCCATGACGTCTTTATCTTCAATACCGATGTTACCTTGGTAACAATCAGTAGCATATGAATTGAACCCGGTTTCTGCCCTAAGGTTGAATAATTGGAGGGCTATTTCTTTTCACCCTTTCTCATTTCATTTCTTTTTAATTCTTCAACCCCTTCAGTGCTTACCGAGACTTCATTTACTAGAACCTTGTTGGGTTTGTTCCAGTCCTAGCTCAGTCTCAGTCGGCACTCTTCCCTTTCTCACTTTTCTCCTTTTTTCAATCATTCCTAAGGACTTCTAATCTATCTATTGGATTGTCCCTGGGAAGATCCCTCCGGTTCTGGTGGATCATGGGAACATATACCTAACCTTACCATCCTTATAACTCCATGCATTAAATTAAAGTGGTCGGTCTTTTGGTATTTTTCCACATTCGCCATATAACCAAATCATTGAAAATTCTCTCAAAGTGTTTATGATAAAGAAACACATTTTGTTAACACTTTGAGAGTTTTATCATTTTTCAAATGCTCCCCCTTAACATGTGCTCATAGGTAAAGAAAGAAATTTGCACATGTCGGGGTGAGTTGCACTTATTTGAATTGATTGGCTCTTAATAGACATATACCCGAGGGACACGTTTACGTTGCTTAGTTAAAGGGATCCATTATCAGTTTTTAGGTGATAACTAGCCCTAACAACTAACTTGAAGTTGTTAACATTCCTTCAAAAAGGAAGTTAGACCCGTCAAAGTATATATCTAAGAAGAGTTTCTCGAAGCGGTACTATCTACTTTGACCAGTCCTCTTCGAGACACGTTTACATCACTGGTTAGACCAGCTTGAAATTATTACCCGGCCAGGACTAGTCTTTTTGATTCACGACTTTCATGTTTCGTCAATTCATGAGTCAAATTCTGAGTCATAAGTAATTCACGGTTTCTACTTGAATTTGTAAAAACCCGCCAAAGACTCTTAGCCACTTGCTCCCCCTCAATATGTGCACATTGATTGAATCAATTTTTGGAAAACTTTGGCACATACGGGTGAGCTTGCAAAAGAGATCATTTATTCATCATTTTAAATCACTTGCTCCCCCTCAATATGTGCTATCTTCATACTTCAAAATCTTTTAAAATTTTAGCACATAAGGGAGCGATCTTTTGAGTTCAAAACCTCTTTATAAGTCCAAAAACATCACATTTAATCACTTGCTCCCCCTCAATATGTGCTATGTTCATACTTCAAAATCTTTTTAAAATTTTAGCACATAAGGGAGCGTTCTCGAAAGTCCACAAACATTCTTTAAGAGTCCAAAAACATCACTTTTAAATCAGTTTTTATATTTAAATCACATTCTCTCTCCCGATCATAAAATTTCAAATCTTTTGAGATTTTGTGATCCCAATTGATTTAAATGATTTTCGAAAAAACTTTGGAGAGACATGTGGCAAAATTTTAAATGTTTACTGATTTTGAGACACTTTTTGAGTTTTCACTGTGGCTGGTGCACAAAGTTTTTAAAGGTGCAGAAATTTTGAGCACATACGCTCCCCCTCAATTAATGACCCGTTTTTCCATTTTAACGTTTAGTAGCCATTAATGTGAGTGGTAACGTATACGAGAAAATTTAAGACCAATGGCCACCTTGTACACCACAAAATCTCTTTTGAAGAATTTTTAGAAGAAAGAGATTTTGGGAAAAGAAGACTTCTCTTCTTTTACTAGAAAGGCTGCACTGAAGCGTACAACTTTTCGGATAATCCGCACACAGTGAAAACATGATAACGTGTTTTTACACGGATTTTGAAAACCGGGTTGCTATCTGAAGTAATAGCAAACCATAATTTAAGCAAACATATATTTTTGGTATTTTTGAGTTTTTCAGATTTTTATGGTTTTTATAGGTTTTATATTTTTGTATTTTTCTTTTCTGGGTTTTATATAATATATAAAAGGATATGTGAAGTGAATCAGTTACTCCTCATTATCTTCCTGAAGACTTTTGAGTGACTCAGGAGTGATGCTCTTCATTCCAAGACGTGGGAGAATGAATTGAAACCGTTCTTTTGGTAGTGCCTTTGTGAAGATATCAGCCAGCTGAAATTCCGTCCTTACAAAGTAGAGTTCCACAATTCCTTTTTCCACTTGTTCTCTGATGAAATGATGTCGAATATCAATGTGCTTTGATCTTGAATGCTGGACGTTGTTGCAGCAAAGAGCAATGGCACTCTTGTTATCACAGTACATCGAAACTTTGTTGTAGTTAAAGCCATAGTCAGATAATTGAGACCTCATCCAAAGAATTTGAGCACAACATGATGACATGGCAATATATTCAGCTTCTGTAGAAGAGATAGATGTACTCATTTGCTTCTTTGATGACCAACTAACTAGTTTATCTCCTAGAAACTGAGCACCGCCCGAAGTACTTCGTTGAGTATCTTGACAACCTGCATGATCAGCATCAGAGTAGGCTGTGAGAGCCATTGCAGTGTCTTTAGGATACCAAAGGCCCATGTGAATTGTTCCTTGAAGGTACCTGAAGACTCTTTTGACTGCTTCTAAGTGCTTTTTAGTAGGTTTGGATTGATAACGAGCACACATGCAGACAACAAATAAGAGATCAGGTCTGCTGGTTGTGAGATACATCAATGATCCGATCATGCTTCGGTATTTGGTTTGGTCGACAAGTGCTCCTTCAATATCCTCATCCAGCTTAGTTCTCTCAACCATTGGAGTATCAACAGATTCACATGATTCGAATCCAAATTTCTTTAGTATTTCAATGGCATACTTGGATTGATTGATGAAGATACCATGTGGGTTTTGAGAAATCTGAAGCCCCAAGAAGAACGACATTTGCCCCATCATGGACATTTGGAATTCTGTACTCATTTCTTGTGCAAACCTATCACATTCTAGTGGATCGGCTGATGCGAAGATAATGTCATCCACATAGATCTGAACGTGGAGACGATGCTCTCCCAACTTTCTTGTGAACAAGGTAGGATCGACAACACCTTTGGTGAATTGGTTGGCTAGAAGAAATTTGGACAGTGTATCATACCATGCTCTGGGTGCTTGTTTAAGACCATATAGTGCCTTCTTCAAGCGATAGACATGATTAGGGCGTTCAGGATCAACAAACCCCTCTGGTTGACTTACATATACTACTTCCTTTAAGTGTCCATTGAGAAAGGCAGTCTTCACATCCATTTGGTATACAACCATGTTCTGACTGGCTGCATTGGCAAGGAAGATTCTGATGGCTTCAATTCTGGCAACTGGTGCGAATGATTCCTCAAAGTCGATGCCTTCTTCTTGTCTGAACCCTTTGGCCACAAGTCGAGCTTTGTTCTTTAACACTTCACCATATTCATCAAGCTTCACTTTGAAGATCCATTTGAGGGCGATAATCATTGCACAGTCTGGAGGGGGCACTAATTCCCAAACATCTAGTCTGTCAAATTCATGGATTTCATCTTGCATTGCAGTGAACCAGGACGTTTTAGTCAATGCTTCTTTATAATTCTTTGGTTCGACTTTGGACAGCACGTTGCTAACAAAACACCATAAAGCATCTGTGGCAAGTTGTCGTCGTGTAGATACTGGCCTAGATGGGTTACCAATGATGTTGTCAATCGGGTGATCATTTGTCCATTTCCTGATATGCTCATGAAGTTGATGATTGGGAATTGAAGTAGCAGTGTTGGAATCTTCTGAGGAGGTTGCCAAAGTAGATGGTTCAGGAGCAAATATGTTGACAAAAGGTTCATCAGGTGGTTGAGTAAAAGGATTCACTTCAAAGGTGTTATCAGATGCTTCTTCTTGTGGAATTGAAGAGTGTTGATCTGTGTGATTGGTATGACTAGATGATGGAGCATTCTGACTAATAGAGATGGAGATGGAAGGCCCGTTTGTGGGTTGAGGTTCATCATTAGCAGCAGCATCAGGATCTATGACTTGTTGTTCAGGTTCGACTCTCTGTTGAGGCTCAAAATACTCATCATACATTGAATCAAACAATTTCTTCAAGTCCTCACAGGTAGGTGGCACAGAAGGAGCATCTGTGGTGGAAGAATTTACAAGTCCTGAACTAATGGGTCCAGGAGTCCAAAGATTAGATGCGGGTCCTGAACTGGAGTATTCAGGAACCGTTTGCTCGGTCAGCTCATCAAACGTGACATGGATGGTTTCCATGATTTGTCGGGACCTTTTGTTGTAGATTCGATAACCCTTCTTGTTTGGTGCATACCCAACAAAAATTCCAATATCAGCTTTTGCCTTTAGCTTTCCCAAATCTTCGCTATCATTGTTTGGGTAACATAATGCACCAAAAACACGAAGGAAAGAGAGGTCGGGTTTTCTTTCATGCACTAGCTCATAAGGAGTTTTGCAGTGAAGAGGATGTATTAGTGATCTGTTCTGAGTGTAACAAGCCGTTGCAATTGCCTCTCCCCAGAGAAACATAGGAGCTTTGGAGAAGATCAACATAGTTCGTGCTGCCTCTACAAGTGTACGGTTTCGTCTTTCAACGACTCCATTCTGCTGAGGGGTTCGAGGTATACTCCTTTGATGACTAATTCCCAGATCTTCATAAAACTGAGTAAGTTGTTGATTGACAAACTCCGTTCCATTATCTGTGCGGACGAATCTGACTGTTTTATTGAGTCCAACTTGCAGCTGCTTGATTAGTTTGATGATGATTTCAGGTGTTTCATCCTTGGATCTGAGGAATTTGACCCATGTGAAACGAGAGTAGTCATCAACAATCACTAACACATATCTCTTTCCAAATATGGTTTGCACTCTCATGGGACCACAAAGGTCCATGTGAAGGGTATGAAGAACTTCCATAATGGTGTTGATGGTTTTGGGTTTGTGAGTATGCTTCTTGCTTTTACCAAGCTGACAAGCGGAACAAAGATGATCTTTTTCATACTTCAGCCTGGGCATGCCTCGAACAAGATCTTTACGAGTAAGTTCATTGATGGTACCGAAGTTCAAATGGTTCAAACGACGATGCCACAACCAAGACTTGGTCTTGGAAGCCTTAGATAGTAGACAGATTGGAGATGATTGCATCATGTCTTCAATGGATATAGTGTAGAGGTTTGTGCCGCGTCTGCCTTTCAGGAGATCCATACCATCCAATCTTCTAACATAACAAGTGTGTTTTCTGAAGGCAACTTCTAGATCTGAGTCACAAAATTGACCTACGGAGAATAGATTGTGCCCAAGACCTTCTACATAATATACCCGAGAGATAACGCTGTCACCAACCACATAATCTCCATAACCCATTATTGCACCAAAATGATCATTCCCGAATCTAACAGTCCCGATAAACTTTTTCATGAAATTTCTTAGCCGCGAGCGATCCCCCGTCATATTTTTTGAGCAGCCTGAGTCTAAATACCACAGGGCGATTTGTACGACCTGCATTTGAAATCAGACAGATATGGATAACGGACAAACTTTGATCCCCAACCAAAAGTGGGTTCCGATTGGTTAGCACAAACATCAGAATTGGAAGAATTAATAGTGACCTTAGTCATAACATGACATGCTGGGGAACTAGTCTTATGGTTAGCACATTGGGTTCCTATAGGAAAAGTTTTACCAGATTTCTTCCAAATCCTAATGTTGGGAAGCTTAGGATTAGACTGTTTGGCAAAGGAGCGATGACTTCCTATTGATATTATTCTTCTAGTGGGTCTCCAGTGATAGCCAACATTTGTAAACTTTCTTCCTGTTGCTTTCCAAACATGTTTTTCACAATTATAATAAACATTATGACAACCAGGGGATACTTTAGAAGCATACAAACAAGTCTTAGCACGCACAACATGATTACCAAAATTTAAATAGTTATTACAGATCTCACAGCTGGTTTTAGAATTCGAATTAATTACAGTACGCCTAGAGCTAATACTAGAATCAACATGATTCTCAACGTTCAGATCAGTTTTATTGTTCCTAATATGGTCTTCTACTTTCTTTCCTTGAGCACTTTTAGCTAGCGAAGTCCTATCATTCCTTGTATTGCAACTAGACTTTGACCCGCTAGCATTAGTGACAGCTTTTACTCCTGTAGAATTAATGATGGGAACATTAGAACGAGAAACTGCTGTTTGATTTTTGGTATCTGATGTGATATGTTTTGGTGAAGTTATGGGCACTTTAAAGGCAACATGCTTGTTTTTAACCTTAGAGGAGAAATCATTAGACTTATCACGCATGAAAACAGCTTTAGGACATGTACCAATCGCATAATCTAAAAGCTCATATGATCTGTTAGTGAGATAATACACATCACGGATCCCAATGTCCGCAGGGCTCACTATTCTAACCTCTTCAATAGTTTCGCAAAGGATATCTAGGCAATCCTTGAGATACCTCAGGTACTCACTGTGAACAAACGCATTATTCCTAAGGGGAAGAGGAATATTAATGGCATCAACATCAGTTCTTTTTGTTTTCCCTTTCACCTGAGTCTTTAGATTCTCATTTTCTTTGAGCAAAGAAGTTATCTTTTCATAGTTTTTATCACGCACGATCTTCATCGAATCATGTAACTCTTTGTAGTGTTGTTTGATTTTAGAGTTTTCAGCTTGAAAACAATCATTTTCGTATTTCAAATCGTTAATGACATATTGATGTAGCAGATATTGAGAATCTAAACACGGAGGTTTCTGGGAATCAATCGCATCACATTTATTATCAATCACATCATATTTATTCGTCTTAGACTGAGCAATTTGAAGCTTCAGTTTCCGAATCGTGTTAGTGTGAGCTTGAATTCTTTCATCCCTTTTGGCTAATTCAAAATATGCATCAAATTCAGGAGCATCCGAAGATGTCTTGGCATTTAAGTTTCTAATTCTTTCTTCTAGATGTTGGTATCTTAATTGCAAGTTAAGATTATCAACCTTTAGTTTTGAAAATTGCTTGACCATGTTATCATGATCATCTTTTTGAATTTTTTCGCGCAGTTTTAAATTCTCCCCCTCAAGCTCAACAACACGATTCTGAAAAACCTTTAATGTAACAGACATATCATGAAAATGGGAAGCAGATAAGGATGAATCAGTAGCAGTATAAAACACATCTTGAGCAATGCACGTAGCAATCAGATTATCATTCATGATGAGAGCATTTTTCCTCGCAATTTCACTATGTTGAATATCCATTACAGTTTGTTTTCCTTCACGTTCCTGATTTTTAAACACCTCTTTCATTTCATTGATCTCTTGTTTAAGGGACGATTCCATGTATTCAAAATGGCTTCTGATTTGTTTAAAAAACGGAATGACTTCTGTGAGATAACATTCTTTTGTAACTTCAAAACCCCTTTCCCCCTCAATAATTCCCGTTGAAGTAATCCTCTTTTTACACGTTTTGTCAAAATCCGCAAACATTGATACAGTACATACATGCTAATAAGAGTTTTACATTGAGTGGGAAGTGCTATCTGAACTAGGTTCATGGGTGTATCGGGAGGATACACCGTGGGTTTAGCAAACTTAAGGGGAGTAGTATCCATAAGAAGTTCAGCTTTCATTTTTTCCACATCTAAAGCCCAAAAAATTTGTTCAGGGGTTAACCTAGTTTGGGGCACAAAGACAGTTAATCGGTTCTGCTCATAGTAGTTATGGAGCTAGATATTAACACGATTCGCTATGCACCTGGGATCCTTCATCTTATCCTCAAGTCTTTTCCTATTTTCTGTTTCAATTTCAACAATCTCTTCTGTATCACGCACATCAGGGGATTCATGATTGGGCTTAAGCATCACATTATAGTCATATAAGGCAGGTTGAGAGGCGCTAACGCTCCTAAGATAATTAGTTTTAGGCACACCTGTATCCTTATCACTATGTTTATCACGAAGCTTAATGTGCTTATGCATCATTTGAGCAGTTTTAATGGTTTGGCCTTGTGTATACAATTTGTTTTCAAGCTTGTTCTTTAAGGCCTTTAATTGGGAAAAATCGTTTAGAAGTTTGGCTTCCTTACTTTGAAAATCTAATTTTAGTGTGTTGACACTGTTTTGAATCTCCTGTTTTTGTTTAACAGTTTGATCGATTTGATTTTGCAAAGATTTTATTTCCCCTCTTAACTCTTCTTCCTTTAAATTCCTTTTGGTAATATATGTACACATTTGCCAATTCATTTTCTGTTCACGTTCGGTTAACTCAAATTTTGCACGTTGTTGATACATATTCACCTGATCTTTGAGAATATTAATCCTAGTGGTTAAGGTGTCATCAGGTATAACAGCAGTATATTCATCATATTCACAAGTATCATTATTAACGGAAGAGTCATCACTTGGTAAAGCAGTCTCGACACTTTGTTTCAAGTATTGCTCATATGGGACAACATTACTATTACCCATATCAGCAGAATTTGAATCAATAGTGTCGGTGTGTTTTACTTCGTTATGAGTCCTTTGATTGTGCATCACATCGTCAACATGTGTATCTTCAGATGCTCTACTAGATTCATCAGACTCTTTATTGTTATCCATATGTTGTTGTTTTGAGGAAACATTAGTGTTTTTCAAACCAACATCATCTGGCGTGACAATACTAGTTTGATGAACCTCATCGAGTATCGTTGGAATGGCACTTGTTTCATATGTGTCATATAATTTGAGTACCTCAGAAATGATGGATGATTTGGAAGATCCTGATTGATTTGCCGATGTGACCGCAGATGTAAGCTTGGCCATAAAGATGGTTTGTGCAGTAGGTTCATCATCAACATCAGAATCAAATGCATCACAATCTTCAGCCTGGAAGATGTTTGGGTCATTTAGAGCAAGATCCTGGACTGGTTGATCATCCACATCAGCATCAAAGGAGTTTCCTTCATCACCAGCAAGAAAGAGCAGCTGTTCCTCATCCAATTTAACACCATTCTCTTGTGCTTGCATCAACAGCATCTTATCTTTGAAGTAGTCGGAGTTCTGAGGACGTTTTGGTTCAGTGCAGTTTCTTGCAATATGACCTAGCCCACCACAATTGTAGCACTTGATTTGCCTTCCTTGTCCTTGATTACCATTTCCCATTCTGTTCTGAGCATTTCCTCGGACATTTTGTCTTCCTTGAACCACAACACGCCCATCTTCCACAACAGCAAGATTACGTGGATTAGATGAGGTTCTGAGTTGATTGTTGGTTTGAGGAAGAGTGCTTCTGAAGTGTTGAACCAGTAGAGAGACTTGATTGGAGAGGTTATCAATTCTCTTGTCCATGTAGGAATTTCCCGATTCTTGTGAGTTGGTTTTGACACTTGCTGATTGCATTGAGGCTTGACCAAGAGTTGACTGATTCTGTGTTGCTTGAGTAGTGATTGGAGGGTTGATTAAGTCAGCTGAGAATTGGTTGAAACCTTGAGCACTGGAGATTAGAGCAAGAGGATCATTTGAGGGATGAAACTTTTCTCTTAGCTGACGATCATACATGGCATGTTTCTCATGTTGTTGTAGATAAGCATAGAGTTGCTCATAGTTGGTGTTTCTGAGACCTTTGTTTAGCTTCACAGCCGTGACAAATCGATCCCATTCTGGCGACATGTTATTGACGAACTTTGAGTTGAGTTGGATGTTGGGCATTGTCATTCTGATCATTCTCATGTCATTCACAAGCTTGTGGAATCTGACATAGTAATCATTGATGCTTTCACCAGGGTTCATCTTAAAGTGCTCGAATTCATCGTACAATTGAGACTCACGATCTTCCTTTGTTAATTCTGAACCAGCTAGTAACATTTTGACATTGTCCCAAACAGCTTTGGCCTTAGTGTTGAAGTTAATCAGTTTGTATATGTCTTTTGGTAGCCCTTGTACCACAATGTTTGAAGCTCGAATGTCAGCATCATATCGTTTCTTTTCAGCTTCATTCAGATCATTGTATGTACGAGGTCTGTTAATTCCAAGGGTGACTGTCCCATCATCACCAGTGGAGATAACATCTCTGGTAGTGCCCATTTGGAATGGCCCTTCGTCAATTGATCTCAGAATGTTCTCCCCATTTTCTTTGCCTTGACAATACAAGCGAATTCTTTGTGACCAAGACTCATAGTCCGTTCTTTCTAGCATTGGAGGTCGAGTTTCAGATCCAGCAGCTTGAATATCATCAATAGATGTTACAGTAGTCATGATGACAAGGTCTTAGACGGGATTTTACAACACACGTGACTTAAACCGAGAAATCGATTCTTTCCCGGGATTTTACTAAAGTCAACCAGAAAAACCGCTAAGATATGTAAACCGCTGGTACAGTAACCGCTGACAATTAACCGCTGACAGAGTAACCGCTAGTAAAGTAACCACTGAAGAGTAAACCGCTGATGTAATGACTGCTGAAACTTAGCCGCTTAAAACTTAACCGCTGATACTCAACCGCTGGAATAGTAACCACTGGACAGAGTAACCGCTAGTAAAGTAACCACTACTGACTTAACCGCTGAGTAGTTAACCGCTGTGAGTAAACCGCTAACACAGTACAAAGTACAGCGTAATGCTCTCCCCACTACTTGTACTTAACCGCTATTACTAACTGCTAAACACCCAAACTAACCGTTGTGAAGTAAACCACTGGAAGTTAACCGCTGAAACAGTACACAGTACAGCGTAATGTTCGCTCCACTACTTGTACTTAACCTCTACCACTAACCGCTGACTGCCCAAACTAACCGCTGTGAAGAATACTTTAACGTGGAGCAAACCGCTGGCAAGAAAAAGTTCCAAAACCCATTCGTACACTTCACAAACGTTAGATATAGTCCAACCAACTGATAAACTAGATGAATCTAACCTTTCTAATCCTAGAAGTACAAGAAAGATTACAAGAAACACCACCAACGAGCACGAAAATGAGTCAAAACCACCCTAAACTAGTAGAAACCCAAAACAAACCATACACCACAAGTTCTATGATCCCTAGGATGTAAGCATGGCTCTTAATACCAATTGTAGGATACTAGTTAACATCACAAACACGACTAACCTTGTGGTATGGTTCGATCCAAGTAAGAAAAAGAAGAAAGAAATGTAGAGAGAGAAAGTTAGAGAGAGAAAGAGACGAAGCCTTGAGAGAAAACCAAAAAAAAAGAAAATAAAATTATGAGAGAAGGATTACCCTCTCCAAGGATGGAGAGGGGTTTATATACATGGGTTTTGCCACTTGGGCGTGCCACTTGGGCTGCGGATCAGGTATACAGTGGGTAAAGACCCGTCCTTCTTCTGCGAACTAATCTAATTCTAAACTACGTATTACTAACTAATGTAACTACTACGAGCTAAACAATGCTTAATCATATCTGGGGTGACCGAATCTTTCTTATACAAAAATCGTATTCCTAACAGGGACCACTGCATAATTCGCACGAGGAAGTGATTTTATTCACTTGGCTTGAAGGTTTAGGAGTCGTTGGCATAAATATTACGATACTTAATCTAAACATCCTCTCCATGTTTTGATGATGACAAAGATGTAAGTTACAACACATAACGTAAAGTGTTTAGGTTACTTGTAATCACAAATCATCTATGCATTCATACGTCAACGTCTCTCGACATCTCAACGTCTCGAGTATGCTTCAACAATCACTTAAGGTATGTATAAACAAATGTCTAATACATTTTATGATCGGGGGATTTTTATTTAGACATTACAAATTTTATAAAATGTTATAAACATTTTATATATTTTAGAAAAACACTTTTGGTAATTAAAGGGAAATGTTTTAATTAAAAGAAAATGTTATAAAATAATATAAACATATTATATATTTTTAAAAAACACTTTTGGTAATAAAGGAAAATGTTTAAATCATACTAAATATATGAATTTAAATTTTTAACAAAAATCAGTTAGTTTTTCACCAAATAAACTTTCCCCACTAAAAGACAGAAAATCTGGCCGTTACAGCTGGGCGGCCCCCTTAATTATAAGGGGCGGCCCCCTTAATTTTAAGGGGGCCGGCCATGAATTAAGGGGGCCGGCCACGCTCCCCTGTCAGATTTTGTCAGAAATTTTCTCCTATAAATACCACCTCAAACCTGTTATTTTTCTCACCTCTTGCATGAAAATTTTCAGATCCAAATCTTTCTAAAACATCATTCTAAAATCCTTTGATCATAAGATTATTAATCTTTGTTTCAAGTGATTCATTCTTTCATTCATTCATCTCTCAAAGTGCAAAAGAAGAATACTTCTTCATCCTCAAATCAAGAAGTATTAGAGTCTAGTTTATATTGATGTGAAGTTTTAGAAATAAATTATGCAAGTATATGTAACAAGTAGATCAACATGATCCTACTTAGTAGTGAGTCAATGAGTGAGTAAGAAGAATCAACAATCTCTTCTGTATCACGCACATCAGGGGATTCATGATTGGGCTTAAGCATCACATTTAGTCATATAAGGCAGGTTGAGAGGCACTAATGCTCCTAAGATAATTAGTTTTAGGCACACATGTATCCTTATCACTATGTTTATCACGAAGCTTAATGTGCTTATGCATCATTTGAGCAGTTTGAATGGTTTGGCCTTGTGTGTACAATTTGTTTTCAAGCTTGTTCTTTAAGGCTTTTAATTGGGAAAAATCGTTTAGAAGTTTGGTTTCTCTGCTTTGAAAATCTAATCTTAGTGAATTGACCTTGTTTTGAATCTCCTGTTTTTGTTTAACAGTTTGATCGATTTGATTTTGCAAAGATTTTATTTCCCCTCTTAACTCTTCTTCTTCCTTTAAATTCCTCTTGGTAATATACGTACACATTTGCCAATTCATTTTCTGTTCACGTACAGTAAACTCAAATTTTGCACGTTGTTGATACATATTCACCTGATCTTTGAGAATATTAATCCTAGTGGTTAAGGTGTCATCAGGTATAACAGCAGTATATTCATCATATTCACAAGTATCAATATTAACAGAAGAGTCATCACTTGGTAAAGCAGTCTCGGCACTTTGTTTCAAGTATTGCTCATATGGGACAACATTACTATTGCCCATATCAGCAGACTTTGAATCAATAGTGTCGGTGTGTTTTACTTCGTTATGAGTCCTTTGATTGTGCATTACATCGTCAACATGTGTATCTTCAGATGCTCTACTAGATTCAACAGACTCTTTATTGTTATCCATATGTTGTTGTTTTGAGGAAACATTAGTGTTTTTCAAACCAACATCATCTGGCGTGACAATACTAGTTTGATGAACCTCATCGAGTATCGTTGGAATGGCACTTGTTTCATATTTGTCATATAATTTGAGTACCTCAGAAATGATGGATGATTTGGAAGATCCTGATTTATTTGCCGATGTGACCGTAGCTGTAAGCTTGGCCATAAAGATGGTTTGTGCAGTAGGTTTATCATCAACATCAGAATCAAATGCATCACAATCTTCAGCCTGGAAGATGTTCGGGTCATTTAGAGCAAGATCCTGGGCTGGTTGATCATCCACATCAGCATCAAATGAGTTTCCTTCATCACCAGCAAGAAAGAGCAGCTGTTCCTCATCGAATTTAACACCATTCTCTTGTGCTTGCATCAACAGCATCTTATCTTTGAAGTAGTCAGAGTTCTGAGGACGTTTTGGTTCAGTGCAGTTTCTTGCAATATGACCCGGTCCACCACAATTGTAGCACTTGATTTGCCTTCCTTGTCCTTGATTGCCATTTCCCNTTTAACACCATTCTCTTGTGCTTGCATCAACAGCATCTTATCTTTGAAGTAGTCAGAGTTCTGAGGACGTTTTGGTTCAGTGCAGTTTCTTGCAATATGACCCGGTCCACCACAATTGTAGCACTTGATTTGCCTTCCTTGTCCTTGATTGCCATTTCCCATTCTGTTCTGAGCATTTCCTCGGACATTTTTTCTTCCTTGAATCACAACACGCCCATCCTCCACAACAGCAAGATTTCGTGGATTAGATGAGGTTCTGAGTTGATTGTTGGTTTGAGGAAGAGTGCTTCTGAAGTGTTGAACCAGTAGAGAGACTTGATTTGAGAGATTACCAATTCTCTTGTCCATGTAGGAATTTCCCGATTCTTGTGAGTTGGTTTTGACACTTGCTGATTGCATTGAGGCTTGACCAAGAGAAGACTGATTCTGTGTTGCTTGAGTAGTGATTGGAGGGTTGATTAAGTCAGCCGAGAATTGGTTGAAGCCTTGAACACTGGAGATTAGAGGAAGAGGATCATTTGAGGGATGAAACTTTTCTCTTAGCTG
>LBNU01033033.1:30477-41948 GCA_014162995.1 Artemisia annua
TTCACCTACCTTATCAATAATTCTTCAGACTTAGACTCGTAGGATGCTTTTCCATCTACCAATGAACCTATGCTAACTATTCCTCGATATTCTTGGAGTAATTCACCGTCATCGGGCGATGACTTCCACTGTAACTTCACATGAGACCAATTCAGAGGAGATAATCAGTTATGATACTGAGACATTCGAGTCTCAGCAGGCTACCTTACATTCTCACTATCACTATCATTTACCATTCTCTAGTCTCACTACTCACCAAATTCATAAGTGGATATTACCACTGACTTTCCTAGAAAGACTTTACATGTCATCTTTGAGAAAAATTCCTTGATACATTAAGATCATTCGAAACTCAACAGGAATCATGAGATATCACAATTATCACTGACCTAGTTGTCAAGATTCTATCATCTCGAAAGTACTAGCCTATCCGAATTACAAGATTCGTTTCGATACGAATGTTCACTAAGCAACACTATAAAGATGAATCCAGCCTTCTAAACCGGACTATAGAACATTCAAGTGAACATGATCTCACCAATAGGCATTATCCAAATTAGATGTTAGACATCAATACATACATGTAGACATACCCACCCGACTATTTCATCATTTTTAATGCCTACACTTTTCAATGAATTTCCTCCAAACTACAATTATACAAATCATACATCTTGTAAGAAATTATTTCTTAGAAAATCGTTTGCTTAAAGTTTTAAATTCATTTATTCGGATACAGATTATGAACAAAACACTCAATCTCGATACCTATTTGGCAATCATTTTAAGGTTTTCTTTGGAATCCCAACTAGGTATAAGCATCACCTATCACCTTCAGACCAATGGTCAGAACGAGAGAACAATTCCAACATAGGGAGATATGTTTAGATCAGGCATGATTGACTTTGGAAATTTGTTGGACTAACCATTTGCCATAAACCGAATTCATTTACAACAATAGTTATCACATGAACATAAGGATCATACCATTTGAGAGCACTTTATGGTCGAAGTGTTAATCACTTATTGACAGACCGAAATCGGAAACTGCCCAATTCACTAGTCCAACCCATATTCATGAAACAAACAAGAAGTGATTATTCGATGAATTACTCATCTTTCAATAGAAGAAATCCAACTCAATGACAAACTTGAACCTTGTGGAAGAACCAGTAGAAATCATGGACTGTAAGGTCATACAATGGAACAGAGTCAAATTCTATCATGAAATTCGCGAGAATTCCCGAAGAAGTCCCGAGTATACTAGGGTACGGGAAGACCAAAAGCGACTCAATTATCCACATCATTTTACCAATACCACTCCCGAGACCAACATGAACCGAATCCAGGGACTGGATTCCTGTTA
The DNA here is from genome assembly GCA_014162995.1 of Artemisia annua. Taxonomy (NCBI): domain Eukaryota; kingdom Viridiplantae; phylum Streptophyta; class Magnoliopsida; order Asterales; family Asteraceae; genus Artemisia; species Artemisia annua. The sequence goes on from LBNU01033033.1 coordinate 31,844, forward strand.
GGAGGGGAGAATGTCACAATTCTCCAATTCAGGCCAATTTTCCTTATTCCCGACATTTCCTATTCATTGAATTTCAATTCAACATTTCACGTAAACAGGGTTTATGGGTATCCATTTGACGAGACCGGGTAGGTTAAGTCACATTGTCAACCATCGTACATTTTCTAGACTAGGGTTAGTCTACATTGCATCACGACATCATTTGCATTCTATTCCACTCGTAGATATATATTTTCAAGTTACCCTTATTTATTTATTTGTATATAAATAATAAGACAAGTTATTAGTTTTTAACCTAATGTACCAAACAAATTCCACTAGAGCACTAATATATTTTTATATTAGTTATTTTTCCACTAAGGTTATAAAACTATATATTATTTATTTTTGGTGGTTAACCAAATAATAAACCTTTACTTGAACTATATACAACAAGAATTGTACCAACAAAACAATACCTATCAAAATACCCAATGTTTATGAAAATTATATTTTTTATAATTTTTACAACCTTATTATATCCCGTGTAGTCCCGTTATATTTTCTTTTTAATTAACCCGGTACCCGATAACGCTAAAATAACAAAACTATGCACTAAACGGTACCCCGTAAAAACAACATTGTGCAAAAACCATGACTAATACACCACCTCTATGAGGTGTCCGGTTTCTATGTATCCAAGGACACTTGTTGGTCTCTAATCTCACATATATAAACCACCTCCCACCTAATAATACACATAGTACATGGTGAAATGAAAGATTAATCAAGAAAAGTTCTTCTTCCTCTTGCTCTTGCCTAGCTCGTTCCACATCAAACACAAGGAGAGACCAAGAATTTTTCAATTACAACTTTGTTTACAAGAACTAGTTAACATCCATTACAAGGTTTTGAAATATAAACCTATGGATTGTTAGGTTTTTCTACCCAAAAAGTTATAAGGTTTTCAAGTAAGTGAACCACTAATTTTTCTATAAATTCTACCATGAATTCCTTGCAAAGTTTATGTACTTTTGTCATTTTTGAACTTGCATATTGAAGTCTATACCACAAAACCTAAATTTCTATCATTTTATGTGTAAAATGAATTCCTTATGAAACCTTTGTGAAATGATTGAAATGGTGATGTTAGGGAACCCATGACACCCGAAGAAGGTGTATGGTAGATTAAGGGATGAGTTGATGTTGTTAGTAGTGGTTTTGAACATGTACAAACTAAGTTATATCATTTTTGGAACTATAAATAAACCTACTGTCCCTATTTTCAAAATTGGGTAAACTCAGTGAATTTTGGTATATTTTTGACCCAAGATATAGAAAATACATTCTTAGATGAAACTATGGCCTTTTGAACCGCTAAAAAAGGACCTATAACGAAGAAATTATGCCAAAAACAAGTTGCTACTAGACTTGAACATTTTCCGGAAAATTCATTGCTGATGTACGAATTAACTTGGCCAAAAACGAGCCTTAGACCTTTCCAAAACTTGCCAAACTATTGAAAATATGTTAGTATATATTTTTACCTTTCCGGGGATATAAAGAACTTAAAAATCGGCCTTATAACGAATTAGTTATGATTTTTCGAAAGTTATTATTTTCACTAATAAACCACCAGCACTTACCCAGAAATTTTCTAAGTATACCTAGAAACACCCATGTTGAGAGCCATTTTCCCGTCAATTGACTCAGTTTTGGAGTTTTGGACCACAAGGAACAAAAGTTAGAGTACCTGGCCAAGTTTTCAAATCAAAAAGCCGTTCGTTATTTAGACTTAAGATGAGTAATCTACAGCCATCCAAATATTCATAAAAACTGCCCAGAAATGGCAGCTTTAGCCTAAAATACCATACTTCTCGACCATTTAGCATAAATTCTAAACACTTTGAGCAAAACTTTACTCCTGAACATTTTGAGGCTTGGTGCTAGGCTTTCCAGAAATACCAATTTTATTTCCTAACTCTCAATATTCACTGATTTACAACTAGTTTTCCGAAGCCATTTTTAGCCGTATTTCAAAAATTGTCTAAGTGTTGTATCTTACGTCTAAAAGCTAAATTTCACTATATTTCACTATATAACTACCGTATAACATTATCAAACCATATGAACATGTAATAATCACCATGACCTTATACGAAGATGTAAATTATATTTTCGCCAACAATATATATTTTGAATACAAAAACGAGTGGTATAGATTATAGTGCAAGTGCATACATGAACCGATTTCATAATCTAAAGTAGATTACATGCATTCATTTTAGGTTGCGGCTAGGAGTTGCACCTCATTACTTCAGTTCATACATTCCATATTATGCCATTCCTTGAGGTGAGTTTTCATAGCCCCGTTTACATTTTTATTGTTTTCAAATCCCACGGGGGAGAATACATTGCACCATTTTTCATACGAGCCTAAGTATCAAATCCATATACATTACTTAAGTTACTACATTGCCATGTTTTAAGTCCCCACCATCATGAACCGTTAATTGTATTTAAGCGAGAGTGAGTGGATAGATCTATTGAGGGTGACGCCTCCATCCGTGTTGGGGTTACCAACAGTCAAGCGGATGCATTTCATTTGATCATTCCAAGTGTTTGGCAAAGCACTCCATTTGGGGCATTACCTACAGTCTAGCTTCGGGGTCATGAGCTTAAGTAATATTGTACAATTTTACAACCATATGACGGGTAGTCATACAATCATGTGACGGGTAGTCATACACTTATATTTATGGTTATCGTATAACATTCATTTTCCTAAACCTATGATTTCTCACCAACATTATTGTTGACCGTTTTAGCAATGTATTTTCAGGTTACTAAGATAACAACATGTGACTTGCATATGGACCATCATGGAGTCGAAGAGTCGACGCGTCTTACCTTTCATTTTATGCACTTATGTAACGTTTGATCAAGTTGAACTATTTTTCATGAACTTGTAACACCATTATGGGACCTATTTTGTAAACTCTGAATATTTTAATGATCAAACGATGTATTTTCAAAACGACACTTTAGGTCGTTCAATATAACCTTGTATGAGATGCCATGTTCGTTACACCCAGGTATTCCATTCCGCTGCCATATAACAGGTAAATTCAGGGTGTGACAACTTTCTCTTACTAAATTCTATCAATCACTTTTTGAAATCAACCAATAAAATCATTAGGTACATTTGTAGGCATGATTAGTAGGCACAACAATCATTTTTCATTCTGAAAACATGATTACAAATCGTTAAAATACTAAAAAAATCTGCAAAAATACACAAGAATTTTGCTATTTAAACCCAAAAACCCTCAAAATCTACAAAAGCGTACAAGAATAAGTAACAAATACATATAAATATTCTAGAAACATGAATACAAATCTTCATATACAAGAATGTGACTATTTAAACCGAAAAACCGTAAAAAATATGTAAAAATAATAAAGCCAAAAAGCATATAGACTAGTGAAGATTATCGATCTTAAAGAATAACAAAGCATTAATCCCAGTTAAACCTAAAAGCATATAACATACAAGAATGTGATTATTTAAACACAAAAATTTTTAAAAATCTGCAAAAAATACACGATTAAGCAACAAATACACATAAATATTCTAAAAACATGAATACAAATCGTCATATATAAGAATGTGACTATTTATACCCAAAAACCCTAAAAAAATCTATAAAAATAATAAAACCGAAAAGAATATAGACTAGTTGAAGATTATGGATTTTAAAGAATAACAAATCAACAACACCAATTAAACTGCCTTTCAAAAAAAAGTTGAACTTAAAAGCATATAACATGGCATAAAACAACTTTTTTTGACCATCCGATTACGATAGCTCCATAAACACGAAAAGATTTAGATTTTGAAATGTGTTTTGAATTATGTGTTTTAAGTTATGCGTGTTTGTATAATGTGTATGTAATTTGGGTTATGTGTGGTTAGGTTAAGCTTTCATAGAACATTGTGTAACTATACACGTTTTACCAAACTAACTATACGAAAACCTATAAAACAAGCAAGGGTCGAGCAAAACACCTGAAAGCGGTCGTAAGTCACACATTTTTTAAGCCGTCAGTCGAGCAAAATTATTCAAAATTTTTGAATTTTCCTTTGGTCTTTTTCAAAAAAGACAAAATGATCACGCCAGTCAAGCAAAAGTACAACCGTCAGGTCTAGTAAAAATAAAATGTTAACCATGGGCCTTACATTTCATATAAAACAAAATTGATTAATCAACATCACATTAGTCGAGCTAAAAACACTGTGATGACACTAAATGTCTCTTCAGTCGAACAAAAAACATCCACTTACCCTCGGGACACTTGTCAAAAAATGGGTGGAGTCGCATTGTCTAGCGGTCACACAAGGCTAAAATTGAAAACATTTTTTTTACTACTTTGTGGATTACAAAAGCAAAAAATGTATCATTTTGAAATTGACTCTTTTTCAATATTTTTTCAGGATCCACAATTTTTATTTATATACATTCAATCTAAATCTATTATAATGTGTTTGGGACCTTTTCAGTATATAATGCTTAAAATATTAAGCGACACAATTACTAATAATGAAAAATGAAGTTACATCTAAAAAATTAAGTGTCTTCTTGTTTTTCTCAAGTTAATCAGTTTGTCATTATTATTTTGATGGTGCATGGACTTTAATCACAGGGTAACCCGCCAATGCAACACGCGGGTACCTTGCTAGTGTAAGTAAAGAGTGAAAAACAAAAAAACTCAACAATGTGGTAGCCATGGGTAGGGATCCAATAACACAATGCATGGTACGTGTGACATGTTATAGGGGTGTCATAAGCACCTATAAATATAATGTGGATATAACCTTATTATATTGTGCCTTCTAGATAGTGAAATGTTTTTTAACCGATATATCCTTACTCGGTTTTATCCCGTTTAACCTTATTATACTGTGCCTTTTAAGGCTGGTATAGCAATGCGATGCAAAGTGTCGGTATAATCTTGTATTTTATTTTTTTCTGTTTTTGTTTTATTTCTAGTCTTGACTCAATGATTTTATGTTCTAGATCGATTTTTTAGAGTCCGATGGGCTGAGGGAAGGGTCTAAAAGAGAAAGACTTCCTTTTTTGCCATCGAAAAAGGAAAACAGAAAAGAAAAAGGAAAGAAAGTGAGCGAGCCTACATGTGGTAACCACATTGTACGTGTCATGTCTTTTGAAGAAGTTGTTAAGCTAGGGGCTGCACTTTCAACTGAATTATATGTCTTCTTTTCATGTGAAAATGTTGTATCAGTTCAAACATATCATTGCTATTTTTTAGTGTGTTGAACTGAAATAAGGTTATAAGTTTGATTGTTAAATAATGACTAAATCGTCAGTTAAATGGTGAATGATATTACTGTTTATAATTTAGTAGTTGTTTACGTATGGTATGTAAATCGGCTTATAGATAGGATGTGAATGGTTTTGTTGTTTGGTTACCGGTGTTGAACGATAGGGACCCGATGAGATTGACATAGATCAAGAAGCTCGGGTAACACTTAAACAAGAACCATATTACATTGTTTTGAGGCAGTATTTGCCCAAGTGTGTGAGAACTTGTGTGATGTTGTGTGTTGCTCTCCTTTTATATAGAGGCTTGTAGGGTTTAGAGAAAAACCCTTCGGGAGTGATCGATGACCGCGAGGGTACCAAGTGTCGATCATCCGAAGGCAGACAAAGTGGACAGATGTCATTCGTCCTTTAGCTCATAGTGGTGCTTGTCGTGCGTCCCCACTGTGCGATGTCAGATGATACATCTTAACCGCTAGTGACAGTTGGGGCGCAAATCCTTTGTCCTTACTCAACCAGGCCTGAGAAGTATTTCCAGACTCTACGTGGCCTGGGATTTAAGTCGGGTCTTTATCAAGTGTTGATTGAGCCTTGGTGATGCGTTTGATCCGAGCGTGTGATTAATGAGCTTGGGCCATTAATATTGATACGCTATCCGTAGCAAATGGTTAACTTATTTTATTTTTCTTAAGTTATTAAAGATTTTATGCACAAGCATTATATATAATGTTATATTAAATGAGTTGAGTTATTTAAAANAAAGATATTAATATTTGAAAAAAAAGGATGAAAGTGGGTTTTTTAAATTGATGGGATTAATCCCATCCATTAGATCAAATAAAGATGGAGGGAAGATGGATGGTGGAGATTAGTCCCTTGGTATGTAAAAAAAGTTTGGTCCTCAAATGATCTTATATTATATTAAATTGAGGTTGAATAATCGAAATTTTACTAAAGTTTGTTTTGTTTAAAAGGCTACATCCAATTTAACCTGTGATTGTTTTATGAAAATTGCAAACGTAGTACTAACGGTTATGTTTACATTATTCAAAACGCATTAATTGTTTATACTTTCATTATTAAGTGTCCACTCATAAATTTAATCTCTTTCTCTTGTATAACACTACTCGTATCAAAGTCGTGAGGAACTCGGTGAGCAACAAACCTCATGCGCGAACCCCCTACATCCGAACTCACTCACGCGCGAGCATGCCAAAAAAACACTCACAATGGTGAGCTATCCACTTTTCGGTTATGTGAAATGTCTATATTTTTATTTGGTTTGAGAGTGTGTGGGGTGTATTTAGTGGGGGTATATTTATATAAAGTGAGTATTTAATTGAACTGTGAGGGTGGTGTGACTAATAAAGGTGAATGGTGAGAGGGAGTGAAGGTGAAAAAGTGAATGGTGGTGGTATCCGAGTGGGGTGTTTTGGTGTGACCGGAGTCTAAGAACTTGATCATATCTTCAAATTTATTTTTTTGTTTATTCCGAAGACAATTCTATTGGCCTTAGCATTTTTCTAACAAGATTTCATATTCTACTAGTCTTATTAGACTTCTCGAAAGAGCACTGATTTGCAATGCGACTAACTGTTTAAAGAAGAGATGACGAAGAGATGATATAACATATGTCGAGATAAGGAAAAATGTTAGAATTGAGAAAATATGTAATCCACTTGTGAAACGTTGAAATATATATATGCACAAAACATCCCAATTATTTTCCATTCTCAAAATAGAACATGGACCGTAATCCACTTGTGAAACGTTGAAATATATATATGCACAAAACATCCCAATTATTTTCCATTCTCAAAATAGAACATGGACCATAACTCCTCGTTCTAGAATTGTCAAAAATCAGAAGATATCAAGACTACCAAGATGTGATTCCCCTCTAGTGATATCTCTCATTAACATTAACATTAACGTCAACAGTATGTACAAATATGGGCTTGATCACTGTTTATAATTATTTGTATTTTTGTAATATTAAATGTTAAATATATAGTCCACAACTCTACATCAAGTTTGCATACTTTTAAATATCAAACCATACGAAGAAGATCCATGAAACAATGGCTTTCCAGATTCAACTAAGGTTCATTTCATCAGTGTAATGCCAAAAGTTGTGTTAAGATTTTGTTCTACACTTGATCTAGAATTTAAACACAGCTGAAGAGATGCCGGAAGCAGCTAATATTTTGTTAAAATGAGTTCACACACCTTACCCATACCTTGCCCCGGCGGGATTGGGTTTGTTGTTATTGTTGTGAGTTCACACACCTTTCATTGATGGAGGCATGGAGCATCAAACATTCTATGTAATACATGCTGAATGTCTCCATTTGTTTATTTGATTTATGAAAATAAAATGTACTGGTTTAAATACATTATATAATACATTTCTTTTGGATTATTACCAACCATTACATGTTTTTCCGATATTTTCTGAGTTAAAAAACATAAGTTAAACTGCCCTGTTCAAATTTAACAATACCTTACTATTCTATTCGAAGATTACTTATAAATAAACAAAAAATAGGTAGAACTGGGTGAAAAAGCCTGTGAATTTAGCAATCAGGGCCAATGTTCTTCTACATCTAGTAAGCTATAAAGTTATACACATGACAATTCAAGCATGTTTTATACCACTAATATAAAATGTCCACAGTTGCCTTACTTATAACCGGTTTTCAGAACATTCGTCAACATATGATCAATTTTCATTATGTGCAAATGATATTACTAAGCAAAACTTTAATCATCAGTTGGTTGATGATCCCAGTGATCCATCCATCGCCACAGGTTGATATTTCATAACAGTTTTGGCATGTGATTTCTTTGAAATCACAGCGGCTGAAGTTCTTGTTCAGACACAGCTGAATCTACAGGTCTGTATGGAATGCTAGGTTGTCGCCTACGTCTCCAAAACCGCCATGTAACAAAACCCAACGATCCAAAAACTAAACCAAGCATTATTACCACCACCACAACCTTGTAGTTCTGCCACCATGTTCTGCATATCATGTTCACAAGTATTTTAGTGCAGCTTTTATGAAGCTTCTAGAATGACTCTTTTCGGAATTTATAGTTCTTTATTTTCTCTGTTCTTTATTTTCTTATTACCGATCCGTTTCTTGTTCTCATCTTAAGCTTAAATCGAATAGTATAATCAGTATTACCTATTTGGTTCGGATTCAATATACCAATTCGATATGCGATGTTTTCCGAAGCTTTTAGGAAGGTGTATCTCATCTTCAGCTATGCGAGCAATAATATTCTGCCACCAGAGATAACAAGTAATAAGCATTTAGCTAAAAGATAAAAATAGGTGGTGGTATAATATATATATAACTTACCGATGCAGTCGCTTTGGACATATATTCAGCAGGTTTTGGTGGAGTAATGGACCAAATTGTAAGGGAACCATTTGCCTCGGATGTGAAATCCAATAAGTGAACCTGTATCCATTATTTACAGATAAATATGTTTGATATGTGAACTAATTGTGCAATGAGAAATTTTAAGGAGAAGAATAATAATGAAAAAGCAAATCAAAACCATATAACTCATAACCATGACTACCACAACCTGCCATAAAATGTAGTAAAATTTTCTTATTTTAAACCATAAATTGTAATGTTTAAGTACCTGTGAAACGTTAACATCCAACTCCATGGCTATAAACTGAGTAAGCTCCGTGATCTGGGGTTCCAGTTTAGAGTATTTAATATTCAGTGACATATAAAATATTATGCTTCCAACTTTCGACCCTGCAATGCAAATACATTATACAAATATACAATAATGGTATCACTGAAAATATTCGATTGATAAATTTTTATTATTTAACCTGTTTTAATGCTTTCACCAATACTTTCTACCTTATAAGAGTACGTTAAAATTAAGCAGTCTTGGTAGCTTCATTAACCTCTCATCTGACAAACTTCAATTTGGCATTTCCAGTTACTGTCAGATTTGTCTAAAGTCTAAAAACTGGCATAATTTTGTGCACATAAGCAGTGGATTACATGTCAAAATCCCATAAGCTTATATGAGACACTCAACACCCCCTAAGCCAGGGTGTACAACTGTACCTCTATATTTGAAGTAATTATCGCTTGGATTTTTATGTTTGCATTGGTTGAGAAGAAGAAAGAAATGTCCCAAATAGGGAGAATCCATGCATATGCTAAACTTTTTAGCTTTTAATATCTACTCAACAAAAAAATAAAAAAAATTATTGTATTTGCATGCAATTCATAAGTTATCCAAATGAAAAGACTGATCGGGAGATATTCAGCCATAAAATGGTTCTTAGATATAGAAAACTTTAACTCTTAAATTGCAATATCTGTGTAGACAGAAAAAATGATATGAAATGCATATTATGCAACATTAGACAATCATATAAACAGCACTGAAAAATTCAGAACAGGAATAAATGCATGAGAGTAAAATTAGGATATTGCACTAAATTTATTTTTGAAAGAACAAAGATTCATCAACAAACAAATATGGCACTTAATATTAGCAGCTTATTGTACCTGGTGATATATGATATGGCGGCCCCAGTGGAGCCGAAGAAGAAGGTGTATCAGCACTTGAATTTGATCCATCTGGTGATGCACTGGGCCCACCAGATGGATGAAGTCTTGCCCATAAATCAGAACAATTAGTTTTCCAAAATCCAATCTTGTCATGTTCACGGTCATACATAACAAAAGTATTACGCGCAATGATGCCTGTAGAAAACATTTAATTACACTCAAAATATT
>LBNU01033033.1:44851-83797 GCA_014162995.1 Artemisia annua
TCTCTCTCTCTATATATATATATATATATATATATATATATATATATATATATATATATATATATATATATATATATTTAAAAAATAGGCATGTGCGAGCCTCTAACCTTCCAAGTGCTCAATCTAGACTAAAATAAGCAAGTAAGTGATTCTATCTGCATATTCAAATGGTCTTATCTGCTTAAAATAGATAGATGAGCTAACAAGTATTTAAATGGGCAACAAAGTACATACAGTTTGACTAACATTCTTATGCACAACAGATAAAGTTTTGTGATTTGAGTGAAATCAAGGGTAGAATGGACTCCCTTCATTTTTTTATTCTAGAATTGGAAACTTTTTTTCGGTGTTGATTGTTTTACTAATATGTAATCTTGCGAGTGTTTTCAACATATAGCGAATCCAGATTGTTTAAAAACATCTTTTAGCATGACGAAAACTAATAATTATTTTTTACATGTTCAGGAGTCTGACTGACGAGTGCATTACCAGGAAATCAGTGTATTCAATACACCGCACACCAGAAAGGATACTCATCACCAATTTATTGACCGAAGAGCGAGACAAGCTTGCGGTCTCATGGCTTGCAGACATGTATGTCACATTTTTTATTGGACGTGATGCATGTTATGGTGAAAAGATCGCCAAGAGACAACTGAGCTTTCGTATGGGTGACAACATCAATAGCTACAGAATCATCCATGTACGCAATCCGGTCTTTTCAGCTGGTATCAAAATATGTGATACATCATATACCTGTGCAATGTAAAAGAACCGAATAATAAGTGTTGAGAGTCAAAGCGATCCATTAGATTCCCTGGAAAAAAAAAGTGTTATTTTTTACCCGACACGACCTTTACAGTTACTTGCAGCTATCTCTGCCGTTGGAATAAATTAATCTTGCTTATGAGTCAACTAAGATCATTTATACTTTTCTTCAACTAATAATTCAAGCCGTAGCTTAATGCAGAAACCATGGGCCGCAGCCAATCCCAAACTACAGGTATTAACTGATTCAACCTATTCATTTACGTATTTACTGCATGCTTGGATAAACAGATCACGAATGCTAAATAAAAATGATATCTAAGATTCTTAAAACTCCTGTCTTCGTTAAAAGCATTGGAAGGCACTTATGCCACCAGCCGTTTTCCAGATCTATTTCAACACAGAAAGTAAACTTGGTCAACTAGATTTCATTCTAGATAAAGTTTTCAAAAAACACCCATTAGCGCTTAAGCCACCAGCTTCGATATCACCGATTGCAGTACAGGCCACATATACTGGAACTCGAAGCGGCCAACAACCGCTTCAAGTATCGGCGCCTCCTCCTCAAGAGCAAATCACATCGATAGGAAAGGAAGATATCGGGCATAAAGAAGCGAATATACCCGTTAAAAGAGTTCCAATATACCCAAAAATATGGGGACGACCCGGTTGCCCAGAAACTGAAAAAGGAAAAGTGAACGGGTAATGCATCCTTATCTTTTGTCAGCAACAAGAAACCAAATGCTATTACCTTAGCAATATGTATCAGATAACAGCGGAACTTGCTGCATTAGATAACAGAGCAGGTACAAAGTAGAAATTTGGAAACTCTAGACGGATGGACAAAGGTTTGTTGATTGTTGTGCTTAATTTTTTTGATATGTGGCAGAAAAGTGGAGCCGATATTGGAAGAGCCCGATTCAGAAAAGGAAGGTTTTGATTGTTATTTTCAACTACGAAAGAAAAGGTTGCAAATTAATTTCATAACATAGTAAGAAGTGAGACACGAAACATAGTAATTATGCGGATGGTTTAATTGATGACCATATAACTCACATTGGAAACCAAGATCAGGTAGAGATGCAGCCACTGATCCACACATTGGAAAAGGTAGAGGTACAACAGTTCACATTGGAAAAGGATGCAAGATCAGGTACATTTGATGAGATCTTAAAGGGAGACATTGCTTTGAATTAGACGCCCTTAAATGTAAATGCTCACAAAAGCTTAAAAAATGGGAAACACAGCACAAATTTATTGATTTACATAGATAGACTAATCACGTTTTCTTATGTTCGCGCCACACAAACTAAAGCTTCCAAAATTTTATAACTTAATTGCTCAACATCTATTTAAAGGTATTGAGTTTATAGCTTACTTGCAGTCTAAGTTTTGAGTTCATAGTTTATAAACACAAAATTTCAACAATTATTTTGGAAAAATTTATTACATTTGAAAAAAAAAAAAAAGATCTATGCTACATTGATTATTTGTACTATTTGTTTGAAGTTGCAGACTGAAATGGGTGACTCACCCTGCAATTCTATGGATGCTTCAGCTATTGTTGTTGATGTTGGGGTTCTGTTGGTGTCTTCTAAATGGTGGCCCAGGATCCGTTGGTGTCAATGCTGTAACTAAGCCACAGATTGTTGTTGGCCGGCTGCAACAAGAATGAACTCTGCACGGTCTGAGTGTGGACATCACTAGATTGGTTTAGATATATGCCCAAATACGTATTGAAGCTGGTGAAGAGCTGTTTTATGATTATTTTTGTGCACAAGACCTGGCACCTGTTTGGGCATTAAAACCCGATGATACAAAAGAAGGTCATTCAGCTCCTCAAGCTCGAGCTAAGAAGGCACCATCGCAACGGTCACCAGTGCAACAATCACCATTGCATAGGTCATGATTTCAGCGGTCCCCAGTGCATAGGTCACGATTGTATAGGCCACCATTACCTCGGTCGCCATTGCCTCGGTCAACCTTGGCAACTAATCTGTACTATTTTTTTAAAGAGATTATGTTCAGGATTTTGATTTTGGATGCTTGGAACTCTTTCTAATGTCGTGCTTGGAGGTTTACATTTTATATATACTTAAAGCTGTATTTCTCTTCACCTGATTCCTAATATCAGTTACATACTTAAAGTTTCAAGTATAAGGGGATGTTGGTCAGTGATTTCTAAAAAACGACTTTCTTTAAAAAGCATGAATAAACTATTCTCACATCTATTATGTTACTGAAATAGTGCAGTACATGCTTTATAACTATTATTTTTACATGTTCGGGATGTGGGACTTATGGGTGTATGCTTTGTTACAGGGCTGATGAGATGAGAGCAGGAATGAGCTACTTCCATGAAATAATTTGGAAGGGTGTTCCTAACCTCTACATCTTCCCAAAGAGCTATTGGCAACACAGAATGGCATGAATGTATGTTTTCTTTTAATTGAATGCCACTTTGCTAACAGAAAAATTTAAGGTAATTTTCTATTTTATTTATCAGCACATTAGTATTCACATTCGTATTTAGTTGTCTATCAACTAATTGAGATTAGTGTTAGCAAATTTATTTTTTTTACTTAAGAATAGGCTCATGACGTGGCTGTTGGAACTCGGTAAGGATATCTACTTTTTGCTTACCTTTCTTTTATTACATGTTGTTGTGTCTGAACCCAGGTTACTTTAATGCAGAGCTTGTGAATGAGTCATATCTTTGGACTCCATAAAACAGAGACATAAAATAATACTACGCACACTTCTTAATAGGGATGGCAACAGGTCAGGTTTGGGTCGGGTTTTAGTGAACCCGTACCCGTACCCGTTTATGAAATCTATACCCAAACCCGCCCCAAAACCCGATGGGTACCCGTTATAAAATCCATCAATTTTTCAGGTTTTCCCCGCGGGTTTCGGTTATCCTCAATTGAGTATTATATGGACAAAATGGCGGTATTAATATTAAGTCACACTAAAATCCACTGAAAAAACAAAGGAAAATACCATAATATATATAATTTTTTTAAAGTTAAAGAAAATGAATATCGTATCAAATGATTTAACCCATTTGGATAATTCATGTACAGAATAAAATATGTAATATAATAGAGATACATATATAAAAAAAATATATTGGAAGAAATTATATATAATGTATATATATTTTAGTTAATTATAATATCAATAAAGCGGATATAGATTCGGGTAAGCGGATACGGGTACGGGTACGGGTAATCGGGCGGGTATTACCCGAACCCGTACCCGAACACGTACCTGGCTAAAAAATTATATCAGTACCCAAACCCGCATCCAAACCCGCCAACCCGTCCCCGAACCCGACCCAACCGGTTTGGGTTTCGGTTTTCCCCGTCGGTTTCGGGCGCTTTTGCCATCCCTACTTCTTAAGCTGTTCGGTCTATTTTTTATTTTTTTATTTTTTTTATTTAAAGTTAAAATTATTTTATTCGATATGAGACACAAGATATAGTGTATCAAGAGATTCCAAGGTACATTGGGAAAGTAATATAGGTTGCTTTACACAATATAAATATTTACTTCAGTATAAGTTCATAGAAAAATCAACAATTAGGTGCCAGAAATAGCTCCGTTGATGAGGTTAGCGACCGATTACAACATTACAATGAGACGTAACAATTTGATGTCACTAACCAATTATGCGCACGAGATCTATGGATGATGTAAGGAGAGTCGTTTGATTATTATTATTAATTTGGTTTGAAGTAATTTGCAACTCAAAAGTAATCAATATGATAGATACCATGCATTTTTATACTCATACGAACTGATATTATTATTTAAGTCGGATGATAGAAATCTATATATGTAATCAGTTTTATTGCCATTTAAATTGACATAGGTTGGTAGATTGCAAATAATCATGCAGTTAATATGACCTTGAATCCTCTTTTTTGCTTAAGCAACATATAGTTTTTATAACGTTTACTCTAATTAGTGTTTGCTTTAGGTTATTTTGTATTTTTTTTTTCTTGCTTTGTGAAGTATGGATATATTAGTTTGCCATGGTTGATTTTTATAGACAAACAATAAAAGATAAAGAAAACTCGATATAATTAACAATAATTAAGTTATACATGTTTTCTTAATTATATAATATTAGCTTCGATTTTCTTTGTTTTAAGTACGTATTTATTGCATTCATACGCAAATACAAAACACGACATTTGATTATTTCCTTATTGTAAGACTATAAAGTGTACATTGACGGTATCACTAAACCCGTTATCATTTGATTATGTCATATTTAATTATAAGAGCCATATACTGGTCTAAAGACAAACAACCTACTATAAAACCTATTATTATCCAAAACTACACAAACGAAAACTACTAATTACATTAACTCCTAAAAACCTTTTAATGAAATCGATACACCTATTACAAACCTACAAATTACACTAAATAAAACTCCTAAAAACCCTTTATAATACAAAACTAACAACCCTCAGCAGTAAAATCCAAAAACCCCAAAATAGTATAATCAAATGCAAATTGCTAAATAAACCAACAATATATGAAAGTTAGATATTAATATTGAGGAGAAAAATTAACAAGTTCGACAAAATGATACGAACCAACTCGATAATAGAATAAAAAGAAGAAAATAAACAAGATAGATGGTTTATGTTAATGGGATAAACCGACCCCCCGATGGTTTATATTAATGAGATAACCGCCCCCCCGATATTGATAACCAAATCAATAATTCATATCATTCCTCATCATAAGAATTACAATCCTAATACCCTATTTATAATAGACTTAACCTAATGCCCTAACTATTTATAATAAAAGGAAACTAAATAAAATAACTAATTAATAATAATAATACTAAAATAACTAATTAATAATAATAATAATAATAATAATAATAATAATAATAATAATAATAATAATAATAATAATAATAATAATAATAATAATAATAATACTAAACTATAATAATACTAAACAAATAAACGAAAATTCATACTTACTCCGCTTGATTAGTAGGAAATCGATAGATAAAGAAAGTTAAATCTTAAAATTGTCGAGGAAAAAAAGGAGATGTAATCACATACAAATACTGACGGGACAAAACACACATTTTCAAAGTTGTATGTATCGATAATGTAAATGAAATGATGATGAAGAAATAAAATAAATGCATGTATCGATATTATAAATGAAATGATGAGAAAGAAAGAAATAAATAAGCTTATTAATTTACACATTTAAGTAAACTAAATACAAAAATTGTATCAATTATAAGATAATGAAATAACTAATGAATTTATGATTAAAATGATAACAACCAAAAACAACTAAACGAAAAAACTACAAATAAAACTGACAAAAAAAGAATAATAATAACCGCTGCTAACAAAATAAACGAAAACACAAAGTAACAAGCCGTGACGCAAAACTAGCTAAAATATTCACGAATCATGTTAATATAAGTTAGAAAAAAAAATAAATACAATAAGTGTAACAATATCACCAACACTATGATTTAAAAAAAGTTCCTTTAAATGCTTTATGATAATTAACACGTAAAATTTCAAAGCATGCCCGCCCATCGGGCGGCTTCGAAACCTAGTGTGTGTGTGTGTGTATATATATATATATATATATATATATATATATATATATATATATATATATATATATATATATATATATATATATATATATATATATAACAGGAGGCGTTACACGTAGATAATACCACGTAAATGCCACCTCATTACCCAGTAATTCATTATCAGCCATGTCATCATATTGTGGCCACCTAAGCAACTATTAATCAACTAAAATTCGGATCAATTAATCCGTTCAAAAATTTAGTCCATTACAAATAATCTATTTGGATATAATATTAAAAATTATATTTCAAAGCCCGCCCGATGGGCGGGCATGACTTGTAATTCTTCTTTGTGTAGTATTAGGTGATGGAAGTTAAAGAGTATATAAAATTATATTATTTTTATAATAAGATTATTGTTATTATTAATATTATTATTATTTTTTTTTTGAGAGTAAATTTAGATTGTATTTTAGTTACGTACTTTGCATAGTATTATGACATGGAAAATGATTCATATCTACATTTTAATTATATTATGCACGAACTTCATTTTGCATTGATAAAGTATTGGTTATGTATGTTTTATAGAAGCAATTATCGATAATTTTTTTTTCTTCATTTTAATTAATAGGATGTGTTAGGGTGAAAAAATTTCAAAGTGGTATGCAAAAACAAAGTATCAAAGCATATCCCGTCCAATGGGCGTGCAAGCCTTATGAATATCGTTAAAATATTTAAGTTAACGAAAATAAGATGAACATACACAAACTATTAATTGAATGCATTAAGAACGAAAACAAATAAACGTTTATCGAAATATGAGAAGAAAAAAATTACAATGTGGTACGCAAAAAGAAAGTAACAAAGCGACATTGTAACAGTATAACCATCAGCAGCGCATACACAACCATTTTCTCCTCAGTTCGAAACTTGACATAAATTCTAAAATACACTCAAACCACTTACTCTCCACATGTATACTAAGTCGTGTTGAACTACTAATCACCTGCTCATTGGATATCTAAAAACGTTTTCAGGTGATTTATAGTGTTTAACATTTATAACCACCTTCCAATCTATGCCTTTCCAAGGGAAACAGATAGCGGTGTCCTCGTGGAACCTTTGGCGATTGTTTTGTGTACCCTTAAGAATGGCCGCAGCAGTAACAAACTCTTAACAACTAATACAGACAATATTGTCGGTTACCGACAAGGCGATACTTAGAGTGCTCCGGTAACTCAATGAATGCATGTACTACACGCCTTTTCAATAAATATTTAAATTATTATTTTATAAGCAGAAATATTATATTAGTCTAAATTTGATGCAAGCTTTCTAACTCGTTATATATTCTTCTTCTTATTCTTCTTCGAGATAGCCGGACATGACTTATAATTATCATTGTCATATTTTACTATAGCAAAAGAAGGGTAGTAAAAAATGGTTGGAAAAGTGTCCAATAGATAAATTAAGTAATGGTTAATGAATTACGAACATCATAAAATAAATAAAGCTTCTTGTATACAACGTTTGTTGTTTATTTTGCTTTGGCATTATTGCAAAACTTGCCTACAATTATTTGGCAGAGCAAGTAACATGTTTCTGTTTTTCCCCCAATCTACATTCTAATTTCAATGAGATCAACTCCTATGCCTGAAAAAAATAGGCATAAACAGAATCACTAAAGTGAGCAATATTATCTATATAAGTAGACTAATGATACAAAAATAGTAACAAATATGAGTAAAAGCGGGAGCATTTCTTCTTTCACAAAGTTATCCTATTTCAACTTTTTTCGTCCATTATAATTTTCCAAAGGTACCACCTGAAAGATTATTATGCGTTAATTACATGCACGCAGAGAGTCAAGAATGTTACTCCAAAAATAGTGACATGCTTCTCACCAAAGAGAAGGGTCTTCTCATTCTTGACATTAGTTGATGGTTCTTCCGTTAGTCGCGAACATTATCGTACTTGAACATGTATGCCTATATGCTGAATAATTACCATTAATAATAGCTTTAGTACTATTTTGGCTTGGACTGTCCCCGAAGTACACACTTAAATCAAAAGGAGAATGTAAGACATTAGTTTGACAAATCAACATATGATTATACTTTTTCCACTCTAAGAAACCTTGTTGACAGTTGTTTAGGCTGTTGGGAGTCAAGTTGTGAGATGTTAGCCTGATCATAAACAAAGATACAAATTACACTAATGAGCCAAAATACTTGAAATAAATAAACATGCACATGAAATAACCACTTTATTATGAGCAATCAAACTTATTATCCACAAATCACTCGTCCTCAGTTTAAGCCAGAAATTATTATGCCAATATTAATTAGTATGTAGTTAGCTAGAGATTGAGAATGAACATCGAGTATAAATCATATACTACTAAAAACAGAAAAATATAATTAAAGAGGCAAATGCAAGAGTGTACGTGGGCTTTCATAAATGTATGGTTTTCCTCTTCTAATTTCAAAGCTAAACATTTGATTTCAGCTTGGTACACCTGAACAAACAATAATAAGAAAACATGCAGAGTTTTAACACATGGTGATTGAGGAAAAAGATACATGCTTGAGTTCTCTAGACCTTGCAGCAGACTTTTGGTTCTTAGTCATCCTTCTTTATCTTTGTTGAGTCCCAATGTTTACACATACTCTATCAGCATAACCAAAGGGGGAAAAACGTACATGGTGTCAATCATCAGTTTGATGGTGAAAAATAGTTGTAAATCACGTTAGAGAGTAGAAGGCCAGCCTATTGTGTTCTTTTGCGTCAATGTACTATGCTCTACTTGTCTCTGACTTTCGTTTTCTTGACCTAGGACAAGTTTCTGGAAAAAAAAAAGAACTAACATAAACATAACTTTGTTTCCATTTCCAAACACACCCTTGTTAACAAACTGGATTATGTTATACACAGAACCACATTCAAATTACCTTTGTTAATGCTATTGGGTTAATCCCACTCTTACCCATCTTACCCGGATTTTACCCATTTAGAGGGTCAAACCCGAAAGTCAAAGGTCAACATTAAAAAGTCAACTCTCAGGAAATAACTGCCATTTGACAGTTACAAAAAAAGGAAGCGACACAACCATTTCGAATGGTCATACCCATTCGAACCATCACACCTTTTCATTCGCAACCTTTTCATTTAGTATATATAGATTAGATTCTGTAACATACATTTACTTGATGACATATTATTTTTGATTAATACAAAAGCAATTCTTAAGCATTTTGTACTTTGGTATATTGTGACCACGTTAGACCAATAAAGATCCAACGTTGAGGCCAACAATTGGTATCAGAGCGGTTTGGATTCTTCTAACCAAATCATCATATACCAAGGGTTAGTATTTTGCCCTGAATCGAGGAAGAAACAATATTCCCAGAAACGGTAAAAAAAAATTTTTTGCAAAACTATATCCGAACCACAAATCAAAACGCATAATCATTTTTCTGATTCTGAAAATGTCCATAATTCATAGCCGCCTCGTAATTAATTACCGGCAACTAAGAATAGGCAATTTTTCAATCATCTTGCATTTTTTTTTCATTCGGATTCTTTTTACCGAGATTAGAAATCATCAAAGGGAACAAAGGTTTTGACATTTAATCAAACAAAACCTTACATCGATTTAGAAACGAGAACCCATACCATCGAATTAACACAAGGGTCATCAAAGAAAAAGGGAAACATAAAATTGATTCAAATTAAGGAACAAACACACCTGTTGTATCCAGAATCAATACCCTTTTCACTTGAATCATCTTGATTCATTTTTGTACACAGAGGAACGAATCCACGAAGGATTAACGGGGCTCGAAATAAACGAGAGACACCCAAATACCCGTGAAGAAGGCGGTCAACCAAAGCCAAAACAACCGGCGGTCAACCACCAAAACATAGCAGTAGATCAGTCTCAACCAAAAAGAAGGAGACAGAGATTATTATCGCTTGAAAGAGATAAGAGAAAAAGAGGCGTAAAAATAAACGCTAGGGCAAAACTTTGAACCAACAAAAAGGGCACCGGGTATAATACCCCCCCCCCCAGGTTACGAAATTTACATAACCACCCTTATACTTTTACTTATACTTATTATTAGTATAACTTTTTGATAAGTACTACCATTATATCATTAAGTAACTTATCATTTTATTTTATAATAACCTAGTGAAAATACACTACTTATTATACTTAGGAATAACTTTTAAGGAGTAATTAACCTTAGGTATATTCAATTTGAATTTATAATCTCCGAGGATGGTATATTTAACTAATCCTATAGGTTTTGATTGTCACATTAGACACAAAACATTAAAAGCGCGCACTTTATTCTTAACACATCCCGTGTTAGAATTTTAGGAGATTACCTTGTCATTAATATTAAGAAATTACTAAAAACGGTGGAGACAACGAAAAAAATCACAAAGAATTATGGTATCCCAAAAGAACGAGAATAGAAACCATAAGTGTACACCAAGTCGAATTATGACGGTAATTAAGATAAGAGAAGGAGCACAAGTTGTACTTGCACTTTTATTCTTCATTATCAAATGATTCTCAAAGGAGCTTAAAGCTTTCAAAACGACATTGGACGAAGAAGCATGTCAACAAACTCCTTGAAGATCAAGCAAACTCACGACAACGACGGAACCCCTCGTTTCAACATAGGAAGCATCAACGTCAGCATCTATCCAATCCATTATGCTCTTAGCATGACATAATGAGATTCTTCGTCTTAGTATTGGTAAAAAATGTTCATTGAGGAACATCTCAACCAATATCGTTCATTCCGATAACCACATTGGTAGACACCCATTCGAAACCTTTTGGATTAGGATCTTTCAACTTTCCTAGACCTAGTTTAGGACTTATGAAACCTAAAACCTTAGTTTTAAATCCTAGAGTGTGATCACAATAAACACGACAAAATTCCTTTGTTTTGCTGCTAAACTGGCGGAACCTTCAGCCCATACGGGCGGAACCAAATATTTGGTTCCGCCATTTCCGCCGAACCTGCAGTCTATTTTATTTTATATTCAAAACCAAACACCCTCCTAATTCATTCACCAACTTTTCAAACAGCCTCCACCCTCTCAAAAAAAAAACACATAACCTCACGAATTTTAGGGGTTCCACTCTAATCTCTTCGAATCCAATCAACTTTGTAAGTGTACTAATCATAATTGGATTTGTAATTTATGCATAACATTTTCATTTTTCATTCATCTTAGGGTTCATGCATAAACTTTTGATTCATGAAAAACTTAATTGGAAACCAATCATGTCTTCCACTAGTTGGTTGTTGTTTACTTTGTTCATAAAGTTAGCTTTGGTTATTATTTTGTTTTGCCAAACACATCAAGTGTTTTTGTTTCTCAAAAATAATTTTACCATCTAGAACATGATGCTTTACCACATTGTTAAAACAAATGAAAAACGTCATTAAAACATCACTTGCATATTGTCTCTTGAATGCTAAAGGGGATACATAACTAATACGCATTCTCGGGTACATTCAATCGTAGACACATTCAAGTAGGAGCATGTCGGTTATCTTTTGTTTATACAACAAAATTTGCATGACAAAACAATTTGAGCATCTAAATGAGTCAAGATAACCGAGTCTCCATATTGTTTGCATGTAGGAACACATTAGAACATCCACATGGTTAAAAGGCGTTAACATAAAATTTTGTGTTTTCTAGGAATCATCATGCCTTCCGCAATATTCTCCGATCACAAGGATACTCTTAAGTACTTACCCAAACACCATAGAACCAAAGGTCTTACTCAAGATCAAGTCAAAACCTTTAAGAGTTTAGAAAAACGTTATGTTCATGAAGGGAGAACCATTCACCCATCCTTCTTAGAAGGAACTTCCATTCGCCAAGATCTAGCAACCATCAACTTCGATTGCCTTCTAGACATTGATGAACAAATTTGTCCTAGGTTCATACTTGAGTTCTATGCCACCATTTGCCTCTCTTGTAACGAGTATGGTCAAATGCTCTTGCACTTCGCTATCAACCAACATCAAATCACCATTTCACTAGAACAATTTGCTCAAATCATAGGCATTCCAAATAGTGGAACCTATCTCTTTACGGATAAATGGCACCTCACAAGTCTTGACACTATAAATTGTGATCCCACTTATGCCTCTCTTCCTATTAGTAAGGATATACTTCGTGAACATCTTTTCATAAGAACCTCAAACATTAGAAAGGATCGTTAGGGTAATGATGTTAATAAGGATCCGTATGGAATGGAACTAAGTGAGCTTAAACCGCAATTTAGGAAATGGGAAAAGGTACTTAGAGCTAATGTCATAAGCTCTGTAGGAAATAGGGATCATGTTAACACATTTTTTTTATTACATGCTTTATAGCATCTCCACTAGACAACCCTTCAACTTAGCCTATTACATGGCTAGAAAAATGGCCAACATACCATTCAATAGCAAAAACGCTCTCCCTTATGGTATGCTTCTCACCCGTCTCTTTAGAGCCATTTCACCAATCCCACCTAATAACAAAGGAATCCGCCTTGATTACTCCCTTGTTCCTCACATCTTTGTGCCTCTTAGTGATGAGAGAGTTTCTAAGAGACAAGGAAGGCTTCTTCGATCTCCTTCACCCTTATCTTCATCAATGAGTGATGATGATGGACTTCCAAATGATGAGGAACTTTCAAACTCTAGACTCACCTCCTTTAGTCTACCCTCAACATCTTCCTACATTATCGAATGAGACCGAAGAATTCAAACAAACAAAAGGAATGTGGAAATGCATTGCAAGGTACATGGGAAAGATGAAGAAGAAGTTGGATAGCTTGTGTGACAAAGCTTAAGGAGTGTTTGGCACTAGTTGCTTTTAGAACGTTGTAGACGTTAAACTATGTGTTTCTTGTTAAACTTTCATGTTATTTGCTTGTATGCATTATTACTTGTGTTTGACAAAGTTTATGTCTCATTACTTGCGTTAAATGATGATGTTTGTTCTTGTTGAACCTTCATATTTGTGTTATTATTACTAAATATGGAAATATTCGCTAGCCCCCGGTCTAAGTCCAATAAGACAAGTGTATTGACGTCAAATTTTTGTATTTCCTAACCCGCTGTACATTATATTTTTAATTTCAAGAGTTTTCGAAAGGTGGACTGCCTCATTTTTGAGGTCTTACGGGTCAAAAAGGTGGACTGCCTCATTTTTGAGGTCTTGCGGAACTGGCGGAACCCTCACAAAGGTTCCGCCAGTGCATTTCCTGGGTAAACCCATATTTGGCCCAACGGAACACACGGAACCCTCAAGAGGGTTCCGCCTGTGTAACCCGAAGGTTCCTCCAGTCCACTGCAGAAAATTAGTCTTGTCTTTCAAAATTTCACAAATCATAAAACATCCAATGCTTTCCTTTAGTGAGAAACTATCTTCCTAACACTTCATCAAACACATAAAAACCATTTTCACCCATTAGAACCATTTGGAAACCACTTCCCGCCAAAATTCAAATTCAAAAACCAAATAACCCAAGGAACCCTCACAAAGGATCCTTCAAACCTTTGCAACACCTCAAACCAAGACATCTTACATGAACTCATAGCATTAAGTGCTTATGATGATCTTTCACTCAACCCAACTCCATTGGATTAACTTCCAATGATTTGACAAGCCCTTGGTAATCTTCCAAATCATGACAAACCTCCATCTTTGTATGGTTGAACATAAAATCCAAACACTCATCCCATGACATGTTTGTCCTATAAATGTGATCATCTTTGAACAAACCCAAGACTCACACCAAAACCATTTCCTCACCCAATCTCAAAACTCAAACTAACCAAAGAATTGAGATGACTAAGTCCAACACCTCATCCGAAACATCAAGAAAACACACTAGGATTAGTGTAAAACCTTGTTGCTTAAACAAAACCACCAAATCAACCTCATCATCTTCAAGTGAGTCATCATTTGATATTTCCGCAACCATCCAAGATTATTTCAACATCACAACACCAACACCTTGCAACACCAACATAACCACTTTTCAAGATTTACTAAATCTTGCAACTCCACCATTTTCTCCCGAACATGGGAATGAAAACATACACACTTCACAACCAAGTGATTCAACATCACCTTTTCAACAAACTCAACCTCCATCACCTAGATCACCGATGGAACGTTTTCAAACACCACCAACATCACCATTACCCTATTTGGAAACCTTAGAAAACCTTTCACCAAATGAGTCAAACCCTCCATCGTTGTCATTTTGTGACGCACTTACCCAAGATGGAACACCTCATCTACCTAGATTTAAACCAAATAAGTCTTTGGAAGATGGACTTCATCACCCATCGTTGATCGAAGGTTTAGCTTACCGTTATGCTAGACCCTCAATCTGTCCACAAGATCAAGGTCATTCATACCCACAATCATTTGTATTCCATCCCGTTTACAAATTCATCCATGACCTCATTGATGAAGAACCAAGCCTTCGTCATTACACCCAACAACAACAACCACCACAAGAGTCTTTCCTAAATCTTGAGTCAACAAGTATAGGAAACCAAAACACCTCTCAACCATCCACCCTTGCTCCAACGAGCAAAAGTGTTCCACCACCAACAAATGAAATCCCATTTCCACCACCCCGACATGATTGCGGTCATTGTGAGAGAACCGCTCACATCACGGAAAGATGTCGAACGGAAATCCGGGAGTTAACCTACGAAATGAGGTTTATCTTAAACCACATTTTGGACCGTCTAGAAACCTTGTGTCAACCACCACAAGTCTAGAGTCACCATTCGTTGGACCACCAAAACCACAAACCAACAAACCAAGAGAGCTTCTTTTCACCCACCACCAAAATAAAACCCGCTACATCATCA
This sequence comes from Artemisia annua, assembly GCA_014162995.1. Taxonomy (NCBI): domain Eukaryota; kingdom Viridiplantae; phylum Streptophyta; class Magnoliopsida; order Asterales; family Asteraceae; genus Artemisia; species Artemisia annua. Next base: position 60,143 of record LBNU01033033.1, read on the forward strand.
AACAAACGTTTTCCTCCTTCAAACAACCTTACCCTTGTTTTTGGAAAATGTTTCTCATTAAGGAAAGTGATGGTTTCCCTTTTGAAAGATGTAGGATTTTATCTTCTTAATTTCTTTTTCATGTGTCTTTTATTTTTAGAAATAGGATGATTAATCACATCATTTCTTGTCCTTGACCCTTGAAGTCAAAATTTTAAGTGAAATGAATTTCATTCTACTATGAGATATGCTTTGTTTGGTGACCATTGAAGTATTGTGATTGCACTATACCTTGTTTTGGTTACATGTATATCTTGTATCTTTGACACTAACTTTCTTTTGTAGGAAAGTAACTCATGTCTTCCTTCCTTGATACTCCGAGTTAGGGGAGTAACATTCAAGGGGGAGTATGAGAGTTGCATCATTACGCCTCACAACATGTTCTATACTTGTTTTGTGTGGCAACTAACCTCTCTTTTGTAGGTTCATAATCCATGACTTCATCCTTGATACTCTGAGTTAGGGGAGTAATATTCAAGGGGGAGCATGTGAATTGCAACTAACCTTTTTCTTTGTAGGTTCAAAATCCATGTCTCCTATCTTGGCACTCCTATTAGGCGGAGTATTGTCCAAGGGAGAGCACGTGCATAAGTTCCGCTACGCTACTCTTCTTTTTGTTTCGACAAAAAGGGGGAGAAGTTTAACTTGTTTTCATTTCTAACTTTTTCACTTCTTTTTATTATTTTCGTAAAACAAGTTTTAAACTTTATGAGACTTAACACTAAACGTAGTGACTTACTTATAAATAAAGTTTACATTTTGTCATCAACAAAAAGGGGGAGATTGTTAATATAAATATCGCCTAAAAACGTTATTTATATTTTACGATCTTTGCTAAGTTTTGTTAATGACAAAGTACAAACTTTAGCTTATAAGTAATTCATCACTTTAGTTTTAACTCTTGTATAAACTAGACTTAACATTTCTTTTTAAACATAAACATAGTTTTTATTTCCTTAAAAAGAAAGTGTCACATCACATTAATAGAAAGTTTATGTGTTTGACCATCTTTGGTTCTTACACACTTTTGGAAGTATTCCACATTGAGTCAATACATAAGTTGATGTGACCTTGTGTGTCATAACTTAGTCTTTACTTCCATAAAAAGAAAGTGTCACATCTCATCAATGTGCACTTATAGTAAGTTTGTGTGTTTGACCATCTTTGGTTCTTACACAACTTTGGAAGTACTTCTCATAGAGTCAATGCATGATATAGATTGATGTGACCTTGTTTGTCTTGGAGGGATTTACTTTGTGTGCAAGTTTGGACATGTCAGTTCTGGCAGAACCCTGGGGGTACACGGGCGGAACCCTTCTGAGGGTGCCGCCGTTTCCGCCAGAGCTGACACTTGGTTGTCTATAAATACCAAACAACTTGCAAGAAATCCCTCATCACTTTAGGCCATATTATTCACATATCCTCTCATCTAACTAAGTAACATTTGACTTGTGTGATTCTCTAATGTAGCAAAGGAGTTCACAAGTTCATCCAAGAAGTTACAAGTTTCAACTCATGAGTTGCAAGACTTGTTATCTTTGTTGTGTATAGACTTCGGTAGTTTATACGTTAGTTGTATCATGTGTAGAAGTGATCGGTTTGTATTTTAGGCCTCAAAATATATAGTGTGTAGGGAGTGGTTGTACCCGTGTAAAGAACTCGACATCTAGCTTAGTGTCGGTAAAATTGTGTAAGCGACGATGGGAGTGGTTGTACCCGTGTAAAGAACTCGACATCTAGCCTAGTGTCGGTAAAAGGAATTAGGCGACGATAGATTGGTTCTACCTCAAACTAGAACTCGGTATCTAGCTTTGTACCGGAAAAAGTGTAAGCGACGATTGTAAAGGTTTCTCCACCGAGAAGGAGTTTGTTGACTAGTGAAAGAAACTCTCGAGTTGGATACTCGGGGCGTGGACGTAGGACAAGAAAAACAGAGTTCCTTGTAGCCGAACCACGATAAATACTCGTGTCATGGTTTGATCATTTCTTTCTTTATTCTTGCATGCTACGTAATATCTTGTGGTTTACATCTTTAATAGTATCTTTGTTTATATAGTCAATAGTAATAAAAGTATATCATATATTATAACTTTGATTATACGAAAGTTTTAAAAGGATAATTAATTTAAAAAGCGGTAAACTATTCAACCCCCCTTCTAGTTTTCCACAATCCTTTAGCATAATAAAATGTGTTGGGACAACATTAGTTAGGTCTCCTTTTGTTTCAATGATCACAAATATACTTTCGCAACACATAAAATCACAAAGGTTAGCCAAAAACCAAACGACCAAATTGCTGGATCTGGCGCGCTGCCGCCGCTCCGACGCGCATGCAACGCGCCAACCCACTGTATGGTTTGGGATGGTTTTTGAAAGTCGACTTTCCTCTTACCCGACAAATGTGGATCTTTCAATATATATGTATGTATATGATATGTGCTTCATTAGAAACACTCGAAACGGGTTTTAGAATTAGAGGGATCCAAAATCACGACCTACTATTTTTTACAAAAAGCCGACTCAAGTATTTTGTTAAACGCCTTTAGCCAAAGATTTTCTAAACCTAGGAAATTCGTATATTGCACATAACATCAAGTGAAAGCATTCGTATGACCATAATCCATGTTTACGTCTTCTTTAATCACGTAACAGGTTTACTCCCTTATTGGTCAAACAAAGTCAAATGTTCCTTTGCGTAAACGTATCCTTTCCCGTTATGCGATATGCTTTACAATGATGCAAAACACTTAGCTTGTTTGCATCAAGATTATTATTGATTACGTGAAGTTATGGAAATTCATGAATTATAAATTATTAATACTTTACGTTGAGTTATTTGGGATTATAAGTAACATTTGATTTTCTTATCCAAAATACAACTCATAATCATCATTGTCAATTATTTTCATTCTTAATGACAATGTGATTAAGCATAAATCAATCATTTGATTATATTCTACACCAAATAAACCTTCCAACCATTTCAAAATCCTTCAAAATCTTATCCCCAATATTCCCTTAATATTCCTTGTACTTGCTTGTACTTCTTGTCTCCCAACATTTCAATAGTCTACACATCAACCTCTTTTTCACCACATTCCCTCTCAATCAATACAAGTCAAACACATCACCATTTTTCCTATTCATTCTCTTCTCCAACTCTTTACACTCTCACACAACCCTTTTGAATTCAAATTTCACACACATCCTCTCACAAACCTTCTCCCACACAAACACAACCTTATCCTCCATTTGAAATTTGAATTCATCTCAAAGTCTCCCCATCACTTCAATACAACATCCTTATAACCTATTCTCTTATATACTTTCATCCTCACTTTTAAATTCAAATTACACACACTCCTCTTACAACCCTTTTCTCCCCTTACGCACTTGCCAACTCACTCACTAACACAATTCGAATTTGAATCCAAGCCTTAGGCTCCCCATCACATCACTTTTCACATCCAAAATAACTTACCTGCTTCACATACTACCTTCCTCACTCTTCTCTCCTCTCACATTTCAAATTCAAATTTGAAATCCAAACCTAGGCTCCTTTCAATCACATCACTCCAACTCATTCCAACTTACTCCAACTCATTTCAACTCATCTCATTCTATCTCAACCATCCTAACCTAACCATGGTTTCTTTCCAACCTAACCTCACTCTCTGATTTCCCACTATCACAACATTTGAATTTCAAATTCAAATTCTTCCATTTCTTACTCTAACACAACATCCACACTTCCTTTCCAAGAAAGAAATATTCCATGGAATACTATTTCTCTCTTAACTATGACATGTGAGGAATACTTATTCTACCCATATCCAATTATCCATAATCTTTTTCTCTCTTTAATAATTGGTTTTACTTAAACACTTCACAAAATGATTTTTATCAAATGACAATTTGAGTTGGTTGACATTGAAGATGAATAATGGAAAGGTCTAATGTGTGAAGTACAATTTAGGGTTTAGCAAGGTTGGGTAGTTAAAAGACCAAAGTCCCAAGGAAAAACAATTATAGGTTATGGCGCTTCGACATGCCATCGACGCGCCAGCTTCGAATTAAATTTCTCAATTTGGGAGTTTGGCCTATAAATACCCACATTTGCCTCTTGTATTCATCACCCCTTGCCATTACTTCTTTCTCTCTAATTTCTTTTCTCTCAATCATTTGATCCTATCTTGTATTCTCAATGTTTCACATATCAACTTTGAAAGAACACATCTCTTTGCAAAAGAAAAATCACAAGAACCTAACCCACTGTTGTGATTGTGTCAAAGGTCTTCTTATCTATTCCATTTCTATTAGAATCGAGTCTCTAGGTTAGGTTAGGACTTGATAAAACAATCAAACACTTGTTCATTCGATTTAGCTGTAAGTTAAGTCTTGTGTCGTAGTGACTAAGCCTAGATCATTGGATATCTAGTTGTGGTTTGATTCTTCCAGTGGGAAGTCATTGTGATCTTTGTGGGTAAGTCAACACGAGATTCTTTAGGGTGGTTTTTGAAGGCAAAATACCGTTGGGAGTAGCTTTTCTTTGTAAGCATCGATCTTTGTGCATATCGTTGAAGTAAAGTTGTAACGGTTTGTAGTCTACCAAAAGTATTATACTTATTGAATAGTATAGTGTCATAGATTCGAAACTGGACGTACGGATTGTATAAACCCCCCATCCCGAACCAATATATACCGTGGTGTCTCTTTACTTGCTTTATATACTTTGGTGGTGATAGTGGTTGTTGTATAACCACAAGTTGATCTTTGAGGCTTGAAGTCTTTAAACTTCGAGGAAGCCGAAAAGACCGTATCCACCCCCTCTACGGTTCTACAAAATGCTCGTACGCTCTTCAGTAAATCATCAACCTTCTTGAATGTAGAGCTATTAAGATAAATTCTTCATCTTGAAATATTGAACTTGATGAGTCTGTTGAATTAATTTGTTGTCTAAATATAGAGGAAATTAATGGTGTTATACAAAAAGTTCATACGGTCATTAAAATCATATGTATGTTACCTTTATCATATATATTATTTTCATGTAGTTCATTCATCATAAGTTAGTTCAAAATGGTGTATGTAACAATTGTTATGCATGAAAACTAGTAAACTACTTTCAAAAATCAGGACATTAAACAATCATGATTACATGATGTATAAAGAATCATAGTGATCAATTCGTTTGATATTTTAAAAGATAAATCAATCAATTGTGCTTACATACCTTTGATGGATTCAATAGGGACGTGTTATGGGTAAATGCATATAAGAGGCACAGTAGATTTCTCACGCGTTAGGGTATAGAAAAAGGGTTAAAACTACATAAGGGCACAAGAGTCTTTTTACATTTGCATTTATGTGTATGAATCAAATTGATATGTGTACATATCAATTCCCAAAGGATAATATTTGTCTTTGCGATTTGCCATCAAGCTTAAAAGTTAGTGTTTTTCTTAGGGCCTGTTTGGTTTGGGGGTTACTTTGGGTTTTGTGTTTAAAATTTCAAATCATTTGTTAGGGTGCGTTTGGTACACGACTATGGGAATCAATCAATCACAATAATTATCATTGCAAGTGTTTGGTAACTAAGTTGGGGAATCAAACTATCACTTCATACTCATACTCCATAGTAGGGGGAGTAGACACATTTTCTAATTGATTCCGGTGGGACCCGCCACTAACATATGAAATTATTTTTACATCATTTTCTTTGTTCATTTTAACATTTTATCTTTTTAGCACCCACCACTAACATGTGAAAACCATACCTTAAAATTTACACCAAACAATAGAAATGAAATCGATATCGCCAATCCCATACTACCCTCTAATCATTGCCATACCGATTGTGATTTCAGGTAGCATACCATACGCACCCTTAAAGTTTGGATTTGAAATTAGGATTAGATATTCCGAAAATGCATAATTGCATATATATCAAAAGCACGCATAAAAACTATTGTACTATGTGCATAAAAAACTTGTAAAAAGGATATATATTCAGGGTGCGTTTGGTATCCTCCTATGGGAATGAGAGAATGATAGTGGTAATGATTATAAGTGTTTGGTTAAGATGGAGTGCCCACATTATATGGGAATGAAATATGGATATTCTTCATACTCCATAGGAGTTCAAGATGAGAGATTTGAATCTATCATATGTGAGGGCCCACCAATACTTTTATACTCATAACCATTGTGATTCACGGCAACATACCAAACGCATCCTCAATTATTTACTTTGGGAGGGATATATATGCAATTATGACTTGTAGGAATTGTATGGGCCCAAGTACATGTGTGTTTATTTTCTTTTGTCTTTTATGTAAAAAATTGATTATATTATTTTTTTAATAACTTTTAACTAACATATAAATTAAATAATATATTTTTTCACTTCTATTTACTTTAATATTTTTTTTCTTTTTCTACATCAAATTTAAATTCAAATTTTAATCTAAATTTAAATCAAAATCCAAATCATAATCCTAAACTCATCTACAAATCAAACGGGCCTTTACTATTTAAGAAATATTTCTACTATTTTATTTTAAACCTAGATGAAGAATTAAGATATGTAAGTCCACTAAACAATTTTCCAGCAATAAGTGTCGTGTAACGTAAAATATTGTGTGATTAAAATATAAATAAAAGATATTTTTAACTTTCACTTTTGAGGTAAAAGGCAAGAAGAATTTGTTATCTACTGACAAAGAAGTATACATTGGACAAGTAGTTATCGTCTTTATGTATTTGTCCGAATGTTCTTGTTTGCATTATTTAATTAAACCACTTTATTGATTAGTAAAGATGACAATTCTCGTATGTTTATGTAGCAAAGGTAATGTAATACGGAGTATTATTTAATCAAAACCGTCCAAGGATTGCACTTTCTAAAGATGCTTTACAAATAAAAACTAGACAACCATCTAAATTACATAATTTTCACAACACATGTCAATATGATAGAAGTTTTAACTAGCAAAGAGCTAAGGCTACTGACAGTGGCAACCCATATTGCATCATCTTTCCGGCTGTCACTTCAGCTTTCTCTCTCCTCAACCTATATTCACCTCTCTCATTACAGTGGCAACCCATATTGCATCATCATCATTTTTTTTTTCTTTTTCTTTAAAAAAACCATTTTTAACACAAACACAAATTTTATTAATAAAACTTAAACATTACATAAACGGGAACGATACGGAATTAAAACATTACAACTAAATAAAAAACTTAAAGAACTAAAAATTAAACACGACAACACTTATTTAAAACTAGTAATTTAGCTTGTAGCCTTCCTTGATTCCTGCCTTAATTTGCAAAAGTTCATTCTTTTGTCGTTCGGGCAAATTTGGGTCGATTGCCGAATTGTAGAAAATCAAGTGTTGCTCCCGTTTTGAATTTCTCATGAGTTCCTCTTGTTTCTCTTGGATTTCCACTAGCTTTCGTTGATATTCCAATTTTTGTTGTTTGATTGCTAGCTCTCGTTCCTTGTATTCTCTCTACGAGTCCTCACGCTCTTTACCTTTACCTTTCTCCTTCTTTGACGGTTTTGAGCTCCGAAAGTCCGATAGCAGCCCACTCATGAATGATTTTGGTGGTTCATGAGAGGAGGAGGTGGATGATTTCTTCCTTGCTCCGTCACGACCTTGTGGTCGTGATTCTCTAGTACCATCCTCCGTATCATCATCATCATCATCATCATCATCCAAGTCTTGAAAATTCTGGGGGCCTTGTGTTGACCCCGACGTAGTTGTTGAACCCTTCACTTTCTTTCGACTGCACAATTGGAAAAGAGGCAGCTCATCCTTCCAAGCATCATGCCCCCTCAAAACTTTCCAACACTCCAGCAAATGGAAATCATGACCGTAACGCACACGATACTCCATAAGAGCTTTGGACATATCGTCAACGTCATTTTCACCACTTCCATGCGTCCGATTGACATTATCCATAATAGCACCAAAATTCGCAACTGGACCACGAATTCTAGTCTTCCATTTGGACATAATCGAATTGTATGTCCGATCGGAACCAATTTCTTTTCGAAAATAGGCTACCACTTTCTCTCAAAATTTGTGCCGATTCATAGCGTTTCCTTTTTTGCTATTTTCCGAAACATAGATGAAAGCTTTACAAAGAGTTACCTCTTCTTTGGTTGACCATGCTTCAATTTTTTTGGCCGGTTCGGGTTCTTTGCCTTTGGCTTTGGCCTTTGTTTGACGCCGCGAAGGCTTCTTTGGCTTGATGGGTGATGTCTCTTCGACATCGTCATCGTCATCGTCATCAACGGGCATAGAACCGTGGTAGGAACCGTGCCCCGAACCTTGCCCTATCGAAACATCTTGACTCGGGTACTCTTGGCTCGGATAGTATTGGGTCAGATAGTCGGCCTAATCATCCAAATTCATATCAAGATTAGTTGACCGAATCGGAGAATGTTCTTGATACTGTTGGGAACAATGCAAGAAATCCATGTTAGGCCGATAAGACGACTCACTTGGTTCTTGGTGATACTCCGTATTAACACGTTGTGGTGGGATAAAAGGACGATGAACGGAAACAAGTTATCTCTTTGATTGGGTTGTTGTAGTTGTGTTGGATAGTGAAAAGATTGTGGACGAAAGCGAATACCCCTTGTTGTGGTGGTGTTAAGCCGGTTAGTTCAAAGTTGTTTTCCGGAGAGAAATTTATATCCGGTGCATTTTGGGTTAGTCGGGATTTCGAACGGTTTCTTGATGTTGGAGTGTTTTTCTTTGACATTGTGAATGTTGATGAGAATTTGGTTGGATTGTGTTTGAAACTGTGTGTTTGAAAGTGGGTTTGATGTTTGTATTTATAGGATGAAAAGTGGTTAATATTTTGGATTTTTTTTTTTTTTTATTTTTATTTATTTATTTATTTTTTTAAATCCAAGTTAAATGGTTAGAATTTTGAATTATACATTCAAACGGTACAATATTTACTCACAAATATACACGTTTCTCTTTTTTCACTTCGGTCGAATACTCGAACGATATTGCTTCTTTTCATCCGACGACCGATATGGCCACAGAGGCCACGACCGATGTTGAAATCGGTCGACCGATGTTGGCGAACGATATTTCCCGACCCACTGCTACAAGCCTAAGATCGGACGTGATAGGGGGTTGGACAAAACGTCTTGCACATAAAATATTATTACAACACCACCACCATGATGTGTCATGGTAAGTTTTTTTAGATTGAATCGGTGGTGTTGATGGCGTGATGAAAAAGTTGGTATACAGTTAAATTGACGATAATAATGTTGGCAATCATTACTACTAGTCCAATCTTTTATATAATAAAAGAATTACATCATTTCGGAGTATTTTTACAAAACTTTTCTCATTGAAAAAAAAATTAGACCAATAGGAGAGCTCGATTTTGCCACGTAGGCGAAATCGAACAATATGATTGGTCAATAGAAAGTCAAAATTAAATTGATTTTGGTCAAACTTAATAAATTTGATGAAGAAATTTGGTTGAGAAAAAAAATGCATAAAAATATAGGTGTCAAATTTACGAAAACAAAAACTTAAAAAAAGAGGAAGTAATTAATAAAACTTTGGTGGTTGAATTTTAAATAAAATATATGGAGCTAAGTGTAAAGTTACAAGTTTCCATGTTTTTTAATAACTTTAGAAAAAAACACAAATAACCCCTTACACTTTATACCGCTTATACTTTATAATATGAACTTTGTTTAAAATTACATGAGTATTAGTATTAGTTTCAGACTTTCATATATTCAAATTACAAAATTTTGTAAATATGCGAATTAGTTTTAATATTGTTAATTGTAGACTTTCATCCATTAGAATATTTTTTTAAATAACAACTCATGTTATTCTATTAAAAAGGTTAATTTATGCGTGTTGAATATTAAATACGGCTAAATTATTAATAACGGGAATATAAATATCAAATGGTAAGCACGAGTTACTGTGATATGAAAATAAATATACGCGATTTTACTTATAACAATGACTCATGAAATTGTTATTTAAAATTTGTATATGAAAATCCATAAAAACATTTTAAAAACTTTACGGAACATATTTAACTTCATTAACGCTTATTATGTCCTACTAAACTCGCATATTTTGTACAAAATTATATCAATAGTTAAAGTTAAACACTAATATCAACATCAACCTCAGCATGTCTGTCAGTTAAAAACGTTATACAAAGCTAATTATTACGAAAAAACAAACAAACACATGGGTTAGATAGTCATTGTTTAATGTAGAAGGTGTTTTCCTTAAATTTAAGAAAAAATGCACGCATCACAATCCTTAGTTGATAACAATCACCTCCTAAATCAAAAAAAGAAATACTACGTAGATGATAGCCTAACTTTATTCATTGACGTGATGTTTCATCAAGAAAAAATAATAATAAATAAAAAATAAAATAAAATGTAATAGTTGGCCGTTGTAAAGGAATTAAAGTATGTACATGAGAATTATTAAGCAAGAATATATGGTTTTTAATCAGGTTATTACGTTACTATACTGCGATAATGTTATTGAGTTGGTAGCCACGGATGTGAGATACAACCATTCTTCTATACTTATGATTTATGTGTTAACCTCTTTGTGATTCATTTCTTAATCGATAATAATACATAATCAAAACGAAATTTTAAAAACCCTGTGCGTGCACAGGTATTATAACTAGTATGGTACCCAAAACAAAGGTAATTCGTTAGATCGTTTACTTATACATCTTCCCACGCTCATGTTTTTAACCTTTAAAATGGAGAAACACTTGCCAGTTTGCCATAAAAGTTTTGTAAATGGAAGTATTATTCATGGCAGTTGCCCATTAAAAATATTTATAAATACAAACCTTAAACCACTGAGGCATTGGTCCAGTGGGTGGCTTTTTCATTCTTGAGTCAATTGACTCAGGTTCGAATCCCATCCATGGCACTTTGCTCTCAGATAGGTAACCACCTCCGCAAAACCTATGGGCTCACTGGAGAGACTTTGTGGATAAGAGCTCAAGAGTCCGAGAGTCTCGGCTCACTCCAGTTGGTGCCCCAGGCCAGGAGAGTTGCCCGGAGCTATTCCTTGTGGGGTGGACAATGGCTGGTGCCAAAAGGCACCCGGGGTCAGGGTGTTCCCGCCAATCTACACCTTTTTGTGGATAAATAAAAACCTTAAAAGTGGTATGAATTATTTCAAATTATAAGTGGATCTAGAAATAAAGAAAATTGTTACACATTAGTATGCGAATCTTTGAGCTAAACCCAAATTCGGAAAACTTATAGAAATCAACTACTGAGTATGAGTGAGCTGGATACGCTTTATTCGTTAATAGTCTTTTTCTATAATTTGGAATCTGAATATCAAATCAACTAACATCACAATATCTAAAAGAGATTTATTTATGAAAATAATGTACTAAACTCAATATAGTTCCCACTGTAAACTTTTAAGTAAAGTTATAGTATTACATCATTATAATGTCAAATGAACGAAAAAACAATACTTTTAAAAGTTTACGTATTTTAAATTTATTTTAGAGAAACATGTAAGAAGCTGAGTCGCAATTAGCGCGTGTTTTGAAACATTTATCTAAAAACTATTTCGATATTCAAGTTTATCATAACTCAAATAAAGTAAACAAACATAACTAAATTAGTGAGCTATTTGAACATCATTCGCAATTTGGCGGTTTTACATTTATATTATCGGTTGTTACACGACGACTTTTGCAATCCAATCAACTTGTTTCAGTTCAACCAACTTAGACAATTTCGATGCTTTAATGAAATTTTCACTCGTTTAGGGAAAAATGTGTTAAGTGATTTTTTGTCCGAATTATACAATGTTGACATACCACTTCCAATGTATGAAGATTATGTCCTCGGTCATAAGCAGCGGTTGCAATGTTTCTAGCTGTGATAATTTTCTTCATGTGTTTGCAAGTTTGATGCTTTAATGAAACATTCTTATTTCAACTAACTTAGACAATTTCGATGTTTTAATGAAACATTCTTATTTCAACCAGCTTATGAACGTGTATAATATCAACTTATTTAGGGAGTTGCACCGCCTAAACAATCAACCCCAAATAATATCAATCTTTTTGGGGCTTCATTAGGGTTTGATTATCAAAGTGTGTTATTTACTAGGAATAATTTGATTTGAGATTTGGCAAACACGATTGAGTTAGAGTGTTTAAATGATATTAATCTTCGTCAATATTCATCCAATCAAAATTAAAAGAAAAAAGCAATTACCTAAAGGAAATTATACATTCGCTCTTTAGTTTTCTTCTTACTCGAGTCTTGAGCCTTGACTATGGCATGTTAATACATAAGTACTTACGAAGTTACGATTATAAAACAAAAACATAACTCTGTAAATTATCTCAAAAACATATTCGTGTAATCCAGACAAATAAAATTAAATCTCCGTCCCACATTAAGTGTCCACTATGCCTTTTCTAAGTTTTTTTTCACCAACTTTGACCTTAAATATATTTAATTGTGTTATATAATACTTAATAAAAATTATACAAATGAAAACACAACTAAAAACTTAATCCATTCATATATCTTGCATCAATCATTGTATAACACGGACAAAAAAATATTAAGTCGAAGTTAAAGAAAAAAGACTTAAAAAAGTTATAGTGGACATTTAATGTGGGACGGAGGGAGTAATTTATTTTGTAAAGTGATTACACAATTCATTAAGACATTGGTCTGATTAGCTTACCCTACTACACGATTTTAAACCCCAACATGATAACATGTCATTGCACATCTCAATTGTACCTTCGTGAACATGATTGACAATTCTTTTTCAATACAACAACAACTTGTTGAAAAAGAAGTTAAAAAAATAGAATTTTGACAAGTCACTATAAATCCAATTTGCATTAAAAGAAAAAGAATATTCATAAAATAAATATCTTGACTCGTGAATGTCTTTTATCTTTACCATGTCATTATCTCTGTCTTCAAAACTCACCTCTTCATCTCATTTCAAATTCCATCACTCCCCACAAAACACACACATTTTTTAATTTTTTTTTAATTTTTTTTAATTTTTATTCAAAAACTTTATTTCATCTTTTTAACCATGAACTCAAAAAGGGTGACATAAAGTTTCAATCTTGATAAAATAATTAGCATCTTTTTAGCCATAAACTCCAAAAGGGTAACTTTAAAATCAAATCTTTATAAATTTTTATAACCTTTTTAGCCATGAACACCAAAAGGGTATCCTTAAAATCAAATCTTTAACATAAATATCATGTTTTTAAGCATGAACTCAATAAAGGGTATCTTAAAAACCAAATCTTTATAAAAAATTTCATCATTTTAAGCATGAACAAAAAAAGGGTCTAATTTTTTTTATAAAAAAAAAATGTCAACAGTTTGGTTTTCTTTAAAAAAATCATTCCACTGCAAATCAGATTCATCAGATGTTATAAACCCAAAATCCAAAACAAAAACAACCCATTTGACCACAATCTTGACCCGAAAGCGTCATCAATGGGGTTGTTCAAGGTCCATTAAAGACGTCATCAATGGTGGAAGCAAACGTCATCATGACAACCCTGTAAACTGCAGCCCAAGATCCATAGGTAGTAGTGAGTTTTTGAACCCAATAACCCATGAAGTCATTTTAAACAATGCATCAAAATGTGAGCTTAAAATTAGTACTTTTAGTAATGGTTTGCATGATTCTGGTGGTGAGTATGTGGGGACATTGATGCCTGGGACACCTGGGCCTGGTGGGGGGATAAAAGGGGTGGAAATGGGTCATTTGGGGAAAAATGGTAATGGGTTGGTTAAAAGTAGGAGGTCTTTGGAGAAAGAGAAAGAGAAAGATTGTGGCGGGTTTTCGGGTGGCGGTGTTACGTGCCATAAGTGTGGGAAGGTGTTTAGGAAATGGGAAAATCTTGAAGCTCATCATTTGTCTAAACATGCTGGTATGTGGCTATGGTTTTGTTCTTTCAGTTTTTGAAATTTTCGTACTAGTTTGAGTTTTTTTTCGTTGTTTGTGCTAATTGGTTTGTGTTGCATTGTGAAATTTGACGAAGAAATCCGCTTATTGGAATTTGAATAAGCTTGTAAGTTAACTTTTTCGGCTCATGAGTTTATCAACTCGAGTTTATGACTTATTTAAGTGTATAAGCTCAAGTTGATAAGTTCGGAAGCTCAAAAGAGCTAAAAAAGTGAGCTTATTGGCTTTTTCCATTAGCTAATAAAATACGCCAAGTACAACCAGTGTTGTGTTTTAGCTAGTGTCAAAGTGATTAGTTTATGTAACTACTAGAAACTAAATGTTTGATACTTGTTGAGTTGTAGTTGTAGTTCAAATAAGTAGTTAACTTCTTCCAAAATGCATATCCAAACACTACATTATCCCTTATAGTTTAAGTTAAAGTGTTTGAAGCATAATTCTGAAATTTAGCTTCTTTTCAATCATAGTGTTCATATCTAGGACATAAATGCAATCCTGTAGTTTAGATTATTTTCTAATCATAGTGTTCATATCTAGAACATAGTTGCAATTCTGTTTTTTTGCAATCATTGAAACAGTGGGAATTAACAATAATGTTTATTGTGGATTGTTACAGTTACGGAACTTATTGAGGGTGACTCGTCAAGAAAGATAGTGGAAATCATTTGTCGTTCAAGTTGGTTAAAGTCCGACAACAATTCTGGCCGAATAGAAAAGATTCTAAAAGTACATAACATGCAAAAAACACTAGCAAGGTTCGAAGAATATAGGGAGCTAGTGAAAACAAAAGCAAGCAAATTACCCAAGAAACACCCCCGTTGTCTTGCAGATGGAAATGAGCTATTAAGGTTTTATGGAGCGACAATCACTTGTTCCCTAGGCATCAATGGTGTCTCAAGTCTATGTGTTTCTGATAAATGTTGTGTTTGTCGCATTATAAGAGACGGGTTTTCAACCAAAAGAGAGCTTAAAGGTGGAATTGGAGTTTTCACTTCTTCAACAAGTGCTAGAGCTTTTGAATCTATTGAAGAGTTTGAAGAAAATCCTGATATACGGAAAGCGCTGATTGTGTGTAGAGTAATAGCAGGGAGGGTACACCGACCGTTGGAAAATATTCAAGAAATGGCGGGTCAGTCGGGGTTTGACTCTTTGGCAGGAAAAGTTGGACTATATTCAAATATTGAAGAACTTTATTTGCTTAGTCCTAGAGCTCTTCTACCTTGCTTTGTGGTAATATGCAAACCCTAATTAAAACATACGCTAAATGCTCATTTTGGTATATTACTTGGTGAAACTTCCTTTAGAATGACTTGAGATCTTTTTGATTAGGAACAATAGTTGCTGAATTGCCTTTGTTAACACCTACATTCCTTCAAAGGAAGGAACTATGTTTCTTCATGTATTGCATATAAAAATGTTTAAAGCTTGAGTATTATCTGCAATCGAACGCGTAAAGGCTTTCTAGAACTTTCCATGCATCGCGTTTACTAAATTTTGAATCTTGTTGATCATTGTGTGATTCTTTAAACTATTCAAGATATAGTGGTTGGTGTCACAAAGTGTGTGCATTCTACCTTGGTTTCGAGTTTGCGCATTAAATTCTGTGTTATTTTCTTCGTTTTTCGATTCTAGATCTTGATACTACTTATAAACTACAGTATTTAAGAAAGCATGGACCATATTATATAATCTTGGCACCAAAACGCAAGATTCTCGGTGTATAAACTATAGAATACAAGTAAATTTGNCAAAAGCAAGCAAATTACCCAAGAAACACCCCCGTTGTCTTGCAGATGGAAATGAGCTATTAAGGTTTTATGGAGCGACAATCACTTGTTCCCTAGGCATCAATGGTGTCTCAAGTCTATGTGTTTCTGATAAATGTTGTGTTTGTCGCATTATAAGAGACGGGTTTTCAACCAAAAGGGAGCTTAAAGGTGGAATTGGCGTTTTCACTTCTTCAACAAGTGCTAGAGCTTTTGAATCTATTGAAGTGTTTGAAGAAAATCCTGATACACGGAAAGCGCTGATTGTGTGTAGAGTAATAGCAGGGAGGGTACACCGACCGTTGGAAAATATTCAAGAAATGGCGGGTCAGTCGGGGTTTGACTCTTTGGCAGGAAAAGTTGGACTATATTCAAATATTGAAGAACTTTATTTGCTTAGTCCTAGAGCTCTTCTACCTTGCTTTGTGGTAATATGCAAACCCTAATTAAAACATACGCTAAATGCTCATTTTGGTATATTACTTGGTGAAACTTCCTTTAGAATGACTTGAGATCTTTTTGATTAGGAACAATAGTTGCTGAATTGCCTTTGTTAACACCTACATTCCTTCAAAGGAAGGAACTATGTTTCTTCATGTATTGCATATAAAAATGTTTAAAGCTTGAGTATTATCTGCAATCGAACGCGTAAAGGCTTTCTAGAACTTTCCATGCATCGCGTTTACTAAATTTTGAATCTTGTTGATCATTGTGTGATTCTTTAAACTATTCAAGATCTAGTGGTTGGTGTCACAAAGTGTGTGCATTCTACCTTGGTTTCGAGTTTGCGCATTAAATTCTGTGTTATTTTCTTCGTTTTTCGATTCTAGATCTTGATACTACTTATAAACTACAGTATTTAACAAAGCATGGACCATATTATATAATCTTGGCACCAAAACGCAAGATTCTCGGTGTATAAACTATAGAATACAAGAAATTTTCATCATGCGACTTGTGTACAAACTACTAGTGGCATATAATATACCAATTCAAAATCTAAGAAAATGTATAACAGGTCATGAATTAAGTACAAGGTTTTCAAAATTTGAAAACAGTTTCAAAACCAGATAAGAAGACAAGTGGTCCTAGGATACAAACAAATGAACATTACGAGAGTACATGTTACTCAAAAATAGACCCTGGTGGAGCCAAAGTTTATCTGTCTATGATATTGATATGGGTCTTCTGATCCTCCACTTAATGTGCAACAACTAGCTTCCTTAGATAAGGCATGGGGTCCTTTTCTATTTCTGTCAAAGTCATTTACAAAGTTAAATGAAATTATTAATCCGTAGTCAAAGTGTAAAATTGTCTTTTAATCGATTTTACAAAAGTGAAAGTTACGTGAGTGGACTAACAGGCAAAATCAAAACTATTCTTTGATGATTTACGAAATTGGACTTGTAACTTGCGTAGTATACCGGGCGAGTTACACGTGTACGACCAGAAAAAGTCCACGTCCAACTAAGAAACTCATCAAATTGGCCATGTCATTATTCATGTAGAATTTTATGCGGGTTTCACGAGTATGTCTTGGGAAAAGAGGAAGTATCAACCAAGAATTTCTTATTTTTATTTTTATTTTTTACAAAACACACCCTAAACTTTTTATTCTTCACAACTTTTTTATATAACAAATTTTATTTACCATTATCTAATAGATATTAAGCGATTTCTTAAATAAAAAAAACACCCTCGAAAAGGTCTTTTGATTACGAACAAAGTGAGCCAGTATTGATATACTTTTGACGTGCATGCGATTTTATAAAAAATGTTGAAGTTTAATATATATATTTTTATTAAATAAAAGAACTTTCAAAATGCACTCTTAACCTATCAAATAACTTTATAAACTATCCTAACATTTGTTTAAACCACAGGGGCCAACGACGTACGCTTCTACGAAAGTTTGAATTATGTAAATAATTCTTTTTATATAAAAAACTTTATTCACCGACTCACTTTAAGACACGATATATCATTCATATTAACTGTATTTGTGTTGGTTAGTGAAATTGCATTCTCTTTAAGGAGAGCTTCACAACGAACATCCTCATGTCCAAAATACAGTTAATATGAATGATATATCGTGTCTTAAAGTGAGTCGATGAATAAAGTTTGTTATATAAAAAATAATTATTTACATATAATTCAAACTTTCATAGAAGCGTACGTCTTGGCCCCTGTAGTTTAAACAAATTTTAGGACAGTTTATAAAGTTATTTGATATGTTAGTGGTGCATTTTGAAAGTTATTTTATTAATAAAAATATATATAATTAAACGTCAACATTTTTTATAAAATCATACGCATGTAAAAAGTATATCAATATTATGCTCGTTTTGTTCGTAATCAAAAGTCTTTTTCGACAGTAGTTTTTTTATTTTAAGAAATCGCTAGATATCTGTTAGATTTTGGTAAATAAAGTTTGTTATATAAAAAATTCAAAGTGTGTTTTGTAATTTTTTTAATTAGTCGATCTTCCTCTTTTCCCAAAGCATACTCGTGAAACCCACATAAAATTCTACACGAGTTATGACGTAGCCAATTTGGTTAGTTTCTTTGTTGGACGTGAACTTTTTCTGGACGTACACATATAACTCGCCCGATATACTACGCAAGTTACAAGTTCAAACCAAAAAGTAGTCTTGGTTTGCATATGATGCCTCTGTTAGTCCACTCACGTAATTTTAGCTTTACAAAAACCAAAGCAAGCAAGTAATAAATGCATTTTTTATAATGTGTGTTTTTTTTATATGTGGACAATAATTTTGAAATAAAAAAATTATTGTATAGTAATTATGTTTTAACTTTTCTGTTTCCTTAGATAAGATTGGGTGTGGCAGTTGAGTCTCTCACTTTCTTCACATCAACGTTACATTATCTCTTTTTACTACTTTTACCCCTTAATTGTCACTTTCTTACCACTTACATATACCTCTGTTAAATACAAACATATTCACAACGTACTTGCAGAGACAAATTTTATTTCATTCGGTGGTCTACACCACATATTTTTCGCCTACACACGTTAACAAACACAATATATTTATAACAATAACCACGCATGAAATGGATAACTTTTGTATACCACGCGTGGTCACTGGTCATAGGTTAAATATGACATAAGGTGTTGGTTATCTACAAAAAGTCATATCATAATTAAGTGAAAAAAAGACAACCAGTTACTATTTTAGTTAGCAACTTTTTTGAAACTTTAAATCCTTTCTTCATTATCTTAAGCTTATATCTCCAAGTTGTAAATTTGAGGAAAACTGTTTGTCAAAACCTGGAATTCTTGTTCCCCACAACATTGCACGACTGCAAGTGAAGTATTTAATAATGCTTTCCAATTGCCAATGGAGTTGTCTGCCTTCAACTATGAGAATTAAATATTGAAGATTTTGGTGACCATCATTGATGCTGTAATCTTTAAAGACATAAATGTCATAGTGTCGCACCACGTTCAATGACAGTTGCCATGGTAGTCATATTAGTTTTTGAGCATATTGGTTGTCATGCCGAAGAATAAAGAATCACACGGATAGGTCATGTTTGATCGAAGACCGTCTGAATATTTGACCTGTCAACCAAAGCGAAAGTGCTTGGTCACGCCTTGTTTGATACCTCAGAGTTGAAAAAAAAACCTTGTATACGGGTGTGAAAATCAAC
Source organism: Artemisia annua (assembly GCA_014162995.1). NCBI lineage: Eukaryota > Viridiplantae > Streptophyta > Magnoliopsida > Asterales > Asteraceae > Artemisia > Artemisia annua. The sequence goes on from LBNU01033033.1 coordinate 79,647, forward strand.
TCATAGAATTAGTGAAAGGGTGGATAGAAATATAGCATCATAGAATTAGTGAAATTGCACTGTTATGCACTCCTACTTCCTAATAATGTCCTTGTTAAATATCACAAAATTGGGATTATATCCACAACCAAAGCAAAAAGGTGAGAGATATGTTACATCTGATCTAACACAACAGAGAAAGAAACTTAATTTGAACCCTAATTTCCTCAATCAGGACCACACCAAAACCTGAGCTATGTGCTTTGGGTTACTCGGTATCTGGTAAAAATGGTCATATATATTACACAAGACAGATTAAAAAAATCAAGTGAAGAGTTCAAAAGAAAAGAAAAAATATATGTTTTAAACATCAGTGGAGTCAGCTGTGCTGTCCAAAGATTCCACCCGGCGGTGTCTGCTATCCATTGAACTTTGACGATCCGACTGACCTATTGTGATGGCTATATCGGACGGAGAACGTTTGTAATGTTTTTTGTTGTGTCGTGATTTTATGATATGAGATAGCACTTGTACTGTGTCCCTCATTGCTGGTCTTTTCCTTGGTGAACGGTTGATACATTTGTGAGCAAGTGCAGCCATGTCGTTCAGTTCCTGCTCGTCAAAGTTCCCATCTAGACGAGAATCGGCTATTTCTTCCCATCCGACCTGTCCTTCCGTATTTAATGCTGCCTGTTATCCATTAAAACACAATGAATTTAGAGAACTAGAATTATCTTTACATGCATAACTGTGTTATGTTCGAGTTGTGTTAGAGGTTTGCTTTAGCAGTTGGTTTAGAGTGGCTCATTACTACTCGGTCATGTAACTAACATTATTTCATTTATTCTATTCACCAGGTTTCGAAACCCTTTACCCATAACTGTGTTATACTTAGTTGGCTTGGAATATGCATTTGCAGTTAAAACAATTGCACTCTACCGAGACTGTAAATTACAATTCCAACTGTATGAAAGTGTGTGTTCAAGTACGCATGTGTATACAAACATATTATCAAGATGTAAAATTTTTGACTTATTTTTCTTATGTTTTATCCTTAACGGGTCAAATAAAGCTCAACAGTAAAGGGGTCAATCGGGATGCAAATCGCCCAAAAGATGTACTGTAGCTTTATTGCATAAATATCCTAAATCATTGTACTGAATGTTTAATCGTTGATTTTTGTAAGCATAAATAGGTAACTAACTTTAATTAAATTTCTAGTTTGGTTAACCAATTTTTATAGGCAAGAAAAAGCCTGCTGATAATCTTAACCTTGTTAGCTGCTAACCAGTTATCTTATGTAATTAATTAAATAATTAGAAACTTGGATGTTTTTCTAACCTACTAACGATTGGTGACCTAAGAAAGAAATCAAACAAAAGCTAATTAACTTTTTTAAGCAATCAGTCCTTTTTCTATCCATATTTGGCATGCTAATTAGTAATGAAATATACATAAGTTTTAAACAAAATATGTCCCGGGTCAATCTGACCCGTACTTAAAGTTGCATGTTCCAGTTCCCAAGTCGCCCATTTTGGTGCCTGTATTATACATTTATACGTAAAGCAAGAGGGAGGGGGGGATAGAGATCTTACAAGCTCAACATGTTCCAAGAGACCTTGTTGTGGGTTCCGTCCTGCAATAAGCTCAAATAATAGTACTCCAAAGCTATATACATCACTTTTCTTGGTATAAGATCTTGATGATATATATTCAGGATCTAAATAACCAAAAGTTCCCTGAATATTGGATGCATTTCTACTATCCTCTCTCGAAAGCCCAAAATCAGCTACTCTAGCACCCATGGACTGATCCAACAAGATGTTGGAAGGTTTGATGTCTCGATGTACAACTGAAGGAACTGCCTGAAGTTATATAAACATATCAATAACATGAGTTAATCATACAAGAATTCAAATCATTCTAAACTGGTTGACGTTGCTTACTCCATCATGGAGGTATTCTAATCCCCTTGCGACATCCAGTGCTATTTGAACTCTTAAACTCCAGCTTAACAGATCATGCTTTTCATCTGAATTCCAAACAGACAACAGTGATTAACTAGATGTTTAGTTTGATGAGGATAGACACAAAGTTAGATGATCGATCACTTACTGTACAAATGAGATGATAGACTGCCTTTGCTCATGTAGACATATATGAGCATGTGTTGTCCCTTCTCTGCGCAGTATCCAACCAAATTCACAAGGTTCCTGTGATGTAATCTTCCCAACAAACTAACCTAAGAACACATACAAAGGGAAAAAATGATATCAATCAGTAAACTTCATCGAAGCAACTAACTGTTATGATGTGAATTCTTTGACTCATGAAAGTCAAAGGCAAGGTTTGAGAATATAGGTGATCTAGATTCAAAAACGAAACAACTTATTTTCACAACCTGGAGTAAAAAGTCTTAACTGAAGCTGATTCTTCTTTTAAAATATAACTATTCTGAAGATTTTATTAGTCTCTAATAAGATTATGCACAACACCCAAATTCTAAATTTGTTGATCCATTTGTCTGCTAAATAAACCTGCAGGCCTACCACCACATGTCAATAATCTCATGACTAAAAAAGAGTATTCTGTAACTAGAAGTGGCAAAACGGGTGGGACGAGCGGGTTCGGTAATGGGTCAAAACAGGTACATTATTGTACGGGTCGGTATGGTTTGACCCGGCACACATAAATAAAATTACAAATTTACAATATCTTACATTAATTGTATCCCAAACTTTTGAATACAATGATTTAAGAGGATTGTGTGAGTTAAAAGTACAGTTTGAGCGATTTCTACCCATTTGACCACTTCTTTTTAGTTAACTTTCATGACATGTAAGAAATAAAACATAACCCAAATCGACCAAATAAAAAATTTTAAACTGACACCTTTAGTTGTGAGTTGTGACGTGTGCTATATGTTATTTCACATGTAATGAAGTATAGTAAGTAATCAGACATGATTATGACTCATAATCTGCGATTCAGAAGTTACTGTAAGTCTGCAACCAATTCTAAACTTTATGCTGGAAAGGTTTGAAGATGAATGCGAACCCAACTACTCAAGCATGTATACAATAAAGCCTATACGTATAAAGATTTTCATTACCTCCGTGTGAAATTCCTTCTCGCCTTGTTTTGAATCAGTTGCGAGAACTTTTACAGCAACAGTTTCACCAGTGCCCATCTGAGCTTTGTAAACAGAACCAAACGCCCCTTGGCCTATTGTGGATGTGAAATTACTCGTTGCTTTCTGTATATCTCTGTTTGATCCAGAAAAATAACAAGATAAGCGCTAAGAATATAAACGTTAGCAAAATATCAACCGAGTATTTGACATACCTGTAAGGGTACTCTAGAATTCCAGAAGCTGCAACCACATGAGATTTTTTCGACCCACCAAACCAAAACGACGTCCCATTATGTATAGACGATCTTGCTGACTCTGTATCAATAGATGAATCCGATAACACTGTACATGAGTCGACACCATTTGCTCGCATGGGGACAGTTGATGCTCTTCTAGAACTGCTATTACCTATCTGAGATCGTCTCCGGTGTAATCTAAAACAAAGTAGTCCTATTATTGCTAAAACTACTCCAATCACTACCCCTATTGAAATCCCGATTATCAGACCAGATGACTTTGCTTTCATTTCTTTGCAGGCGCTTTAATAGTCTCTACCATCAACACACCTGTAAAAACAGCTAGTAAGTAATTTCAAAAGTTACAAGTATAAAGTCAACCATAAGATTGAATTGTGATAAAACTGCAACTCTAACTACAATAACCAACCAATTTACTGTTTAGTAATTGTCAACACCGTCTTCTGCGTTTTTCTGGTATTAGACAGATAAATGCGGTTTTGTACTTTGTGGTCTAAAGATATTCAACATTCAATTCAGAAGAATATTGGTACCAAAAATTAGTAAAACAGTAGTTATCATTCCAGAAGAAAATTAAATTCTTCAAGAATTTGGTACCAAAAATATCATCAGTTGACGAAATCAACATTCCTTTTACTTTTTCAACAAAAGCAAACACAAGACGAAAGCCAAATGAAAAGTCACAGTCGATTTTCAAACATTTTCTAGGATATTTTTCACAGGAAAATGGAAAAACTGAAAACCCGTTTAGTCAACACTTTTTTCCAACAATTTTCAAAAAA